>JACGDI010005505.1:158450-301799 GCA_014898725.1 Jacaranda copaia
AAGAAGAAGAAGAAAAGAGAGAAAAAGGAAGAAGAAAAGGAAAAAGGAAGAAAATGGAAAGAAAAGTGGAAGGAAAAGTGGCTTGCCCGATTTCTCAAATCAGATTTTAACCTTTTTCTATTTTTTTTTATAAAATTTTAAATTATACTATTTTCCCCCCAATTTTTAGAAAATTATGATTAACTCCAAATTGATCAAAAGTATACACAATTAAGTATATGAAAATTATAATCCCACAGAACTTTTAAAATAATTAATAATGTAAAATTTATAAAATTGTCAGTAACAATGAAATTGTATTTTATAAATAAAATAAATAAAATTTTAGGGTGTGACATTAACTCTGGTAGAATTAAAAAGAAGAAGAAGAAGAAGAAAAAGATGATGATGAGTAGGAGGATGAAAAGAAGTGTTTTGAATATCTACCAATAAAGATTTTATTGCATTATTTATGGAAAAGTTACAATTTTACATTTCAATATATCACTCAGTTAAAAATATTATAAATTAACAAAAAAAAAAAAGAGATGTAGGATATAAATCTATTCATTTTGAGGATGCGTTAAACATGAACTTTAGAATGTCGTGATTATTTTCTTGACTCAAATGGTTAAGGAGTCTAAAGTTAGTTAAGCCCCTATCTTTGAAATATAAATCTCATTACTGGTTGAATTCAGTTTACTGCATTCTACTACCTACGACAAGTGACACATTTTTCCTTGGTTTTGATGGGAAAAAATTAGAAATGTTACCTGACAGTGATACTTACATTAAAATAATTTTTATGTTTATAAATATGTAGGAAGTATGTATCAAATAGATGTGAGATTATCAAAATAATAATGGTCCCAGAGTAAAGAATTTTCTGTAATTTTTGATTTATTTTTAATTGATATAACGGTATATGATTGTGAAGAATTACCTTATAAAATAGGTACACATACATGAAACAAGGAATGAGAAGGATAAAAAACAATAATAATGTTAAGAATTGGGTTGGGTTTTGGATTCTTAACCCAATAAATATTCATATTTGAATAAAATCTTATCTACATTTATAAGAAATAGTAATTCTTGTTGGATTAGAACTCTTCCTTGTGAAGAGATGTGGATAGATAATACTTATCCATATCTAGGAGGATAACTCTCCCTTGTGTGGGATATATATTAACTAAATCTCCTAGTTGGATTGGACTTCTGGAAGACTCACCTATAAATAGGCTTTCTTCCTAGGAGTTTAAAAGATACAACTTGAGTATTTACTCATAAAGACTCTCTCAAATTCATACTTAATTTTCTAAGTCTTTCTTGGGGAATCACCAAATAGTCCCTAGGGCTTAAGGTGTGTAATCTTGTGGAAGCTTTGGTAGCAACATGGTGAGGTGAGAAGTAGAAATCGATGGAGGAGTTTAAAGAACATGGAGTTTGAACATATTCAAGGGTTGTAGATGAGCTTCGATCTAGGGCAGTATTCATAAGTCTTCCGCTAATCAAAAGGTAACAATAGAACACCCTATTTGATATCATGATTTATATGATGTATTGTAATTATATACTTAAATTATGATTTTCCAACAATGGTACTATAGTTAATAGAGCTCGATCTCACATTTTCAGTTGATAGAATGCATTAAATTATTTTGATACTTAAACATTGAAATTCTTATTAAAAATATTCATGAGCTTCTGCATTACAGAACCCCAATTGGCAAATACTTCAAATTTTTTGTGAGAAAGATTTTATGAGATATTTGATTAATTAAAGATCATTTAGTTTCAAAGGGTTTAAAAAAAAAAGATAAGAGGAAAAGAAATCTGATCACACCACATAATATGAGGAAATCAATTTGAGGGCAACATTGTTCTCTACGGGCTTATGCCAAATGACGTGTTGGATTTAATTTTTGATCTCAGTTAATGCAAATTACATGTATTCTGGCAATGAGAATTACATTAATGGAGAGTACACATGTTTTTGTTATGGGTAATGTAGATTACATTAATTCATTTTTGTTTGGATTTTTGAAGTTAATCCAAAATTAGGTATTTATAGTTTATTTAAATTCAAAGCCTGAAATCATGGTACGCTAGCAATTTGTTGCTATTTAATTGAATTCAAATGCATGAAAAGTTTTTTGTGATTTTTGTAAAGGAGTGAATATTTGCAATTTGTTATTATTAATGGTCGGGATCGTTCAAGATTGATGCCATTAACTGTTAAAATTTGAAAGCTATATAATCTAAATTATTATCTTTGATGTGAAAAAGTATATATAATTTTTCATGAAAGAGCATGAGATTTCTTGAGCACGTAATTTAATTAATGGAATTCTATTTTTATTATAATTAAATTCTCTATGTGATTATGTAAGTTGCTTTCAAATTGTAAATCCTCAAATTATTTGTTTATAGACACAAAGTTATTATATTTTTGGATTGATAATTTCAGTAAACTCTTTACTTCATTGGGAGATGATTATTAGTCTTCATGGTGAAATTTTTTATTTTTTTGAATTAAAGAGAATAATAAAATTTACTTGGATTTGAAAATGCGCATATCATCTAGTTAGGTAGACCCAAGCCCCTTTTTTTTACCTTCATAGTAGTGGCAAACTTGATGGCCAAAATTATGCAATGTGGCATAGAAAAATTCAATATTTATTGCATAAAGAAATAACAATTGATCATCGCACCACCTCCATGCCTAAACTTGTTGAGCCAAAAAAAGGACAAACTACCTAATATCATCGTGATTTGGACACATACAATAAGTGGGTGGATCAAGATATGAGTGCGTATTTTACTTGGCTAAGTTGTATGTACGGTAATCTTTTCAGTGAATTTGAGAAATATCCTATGGCTAAAGATTTGTGGGAGGTATTGAAGGTCATGTACGGTAGTACCTTGGCTACTAGATTGCAGGCACTCACTCTCAAGTTTAACCAGTATGTACCAGATTCGAAACACTAGATAATCTAACATCTTGATGTGATGAAAGATATGATTTGAGAACTTCAAAATGCTGGATGTGAGCTCATAGATGAACAATAGGTTTTAGCTATCCTTAGGTCACTACTAGAGTAGACTTAGGAACATGTTAAGCTTGTGCTAACACATAAAGAGCAAATAAAGATGTTCAACAATGTCGCCAATCACTTGAAGTTGGAGACTGACCATAGAGAATTGAAATGCACACAAATAGCCACTCTTGTCACACATGTTGGTCAACATAAGCCAAATAGAGGCAAGTATAGACGCAAGCAGGCTTGTGCTAGACAAAGCAATAATCAAAGTCAGAACTTGGCCCCACAAGGTGACATGGCAATGAAGCATCATTGAGGAAAAAGGGGTGGAAAGAAAAACCCAAGTAAGATTAAGTGCTTTAACTGTAAGAGGATAGGTCACTGCACTTGTGACTACACTAAGCCAAAAAAGGTAAGGCTTATACAAAGCTCTCTCAATTCTTTTGTTTGCTCACAGGTATTAGTTTCCAATTCTTTCACTAGATGGATTGTAGACATAAAAGCAAGAAAATATGTGATGAGAGATCGAGCAAGGTACATAGATTACCATCGAGTGCCAGCATGCAGCCACTACATTGCTATAGAGAATGGCACATAAAAGGAAGTCCTTTGAGTTGGTATATACTCGCTAAAGCTAAACACTAGACATGCGCTACTTCCTAGTGATGCACAATATGCACTTGGCATTCGACATAATTTAGTGTTAGTTAATGCACTTTTGAGATATGTTTTTTTTTTCTATTTAAGAACACTAGTTTATCTATTTTTCTTAGTATAGACCTTCATGGATTAGGTTTTATGCATAATAAACTTTTCATGTTAGAATTATCACATGATTGTGCTTCTTTTGTTTCTTCTACTATAGATGCAATTTTTAATTCTATTAAATGGCATATAGGATTAGGACACATAGGGCAGGACAAAATGACTAGGTTGGCTCGAGAAGGCCTATTGGGGCCTTTCACAAAAGTTAATCTCTTTGTATGTGAACTATGTTTAGCGGGTAAGGCTTGCTAGAAGCCTTTTGGAAAAGCTAAGAGGGCTACTAATTCCCAAAAGTTAGTCCACTCAGACATATGCGAACCTATGAATGTAAGGGCACAACCCAATGTATACAATTTCCTTACTTTCATTAATGTTTATTCACATTGTAGGTTAGTATATCTCTTATCTCACCAATTAGAAGTGCCAGATTATTTTAAGCTATTTTTAATAGAGGTTGCGAATCAAAGGGATAAAAAACTTAAAGTTTTTTGTATTGACGAAGGGTGAGAATATTTATTCAATCAATTTAAACAAATATGTGAGGAAAAAGGTATAATAAGATAATTAACGATTCCACACACTTTGCAACAAAATGGGGTTGCAGAAAGAAGAAATCAAATACTTCTAGATATGACCAAATCAATGATGGTGCAACAAAATCTTCCAATATTATTTAAGGGAGATGTAATTTTGACTGCTACCTATATTTTAAACCGTGTGCCATCCAAATCTGTTCCTTCAACACCCTATGAACTTTGGCATTGGAGAAAATTTAATTTAGTGCGGATGTGGCCTTGGAAGTTAATAGGGTTTTCTTATAGTATTTCTCACAAGCATCAGAAGCTTGGTCCTAAAGCAAGTAAGCATATCTTTATGAGATATTGTCAACACTCAAAAAAATATATTATGTATGGTGAACACCTTGATTGAAGAATGACTAAGATTGAGTCTCATGATGTGGATTTCCTCGAGGAGGACTTTCCAACTATAAGAGAAAGAAATGAGATCTTGAGCTATATGAGTTATGAGATCCTCAAGGTGGTGCATCTATCTCTTACAATAGTAAGGGCTTGTAACTTTATTTAGTAATTGACAGGGATAATGATAGCAACCCTAAATCTAGTGGGAGTGTTTCATTGGAAGAAGGCTCTCAAAATCAAAAGTTATGAAGAAATAGATGTGGAACAATACCGTATCGATGTTATGAAATCGAAGGGAAATTTTTCATAGCACTTCTATGGATATTAATGAGCTAGTTACTTATAATGAAGTTGTAACGTCTCTTAATGCAAAAAAGTGGATAATTTCTATTGAAGAAAAGATGAGCTCAATGGCTAAGAAGCATGCTTAGGCGTTAGTTGATCTTCTAGTTGGATGTAAGAACATTAAGAACAAGTGGGTTCTAAAGGTGAAGCAAAAGGCAGATGGGTTGATCGACAAGTACAAAACTCAACTTGTGGCAAATGGTTATTCCCAAAAAAAGGGGATGGACCATGAAGAGATATTCTTCCCAATAGTAAGGTTTGCCTCTATTTGCCTAATTCTAGCCATAGTTGCCCACTTAGATATGGGATTATCTTAGATAGATATTAAGATAATATTTCTCAATGGAAAACTAGACGAAACAATCTATATGGATCAACCTAAGGAGTTTCAGGAAATGGGATGAAAGTATAAAGTCTACTACATAAAATGTTCCATCTATATGCTGAAACAATCATCCAAATAATGGTACCACCGATTTCATCAAGCTATCATATTGATAGGCTTCATAATGATTGAAGAAAATCATTGTGTGTATGTAAAGAAAAATGGGAAAAGTATTTTGACACTCTTACTATATGTGGATGATATTTTGTTGGCTAAAAATGACATAGAATTGATTGTCGCCACTCAGAAGTGGTTATCCTTCACATTTGAAATGAAGGACATAGGCGAAGTTGAATAGAATATATACTTGGTGTTAAGATATATTGAGATAGTTATGGAAGACAATTGAGTTTGTCTCAAGAGACTTACATTAAAAGAATTATAGAACAATTTTGTATGCATAATGCTAACCCAATAGATACACCTATGGATAAAAGTTGTATTTTTCTCAAAGAAATGTGCCTATGGACAAAAGAAGAAAGGAAGTGCATGGCTAAGGTTCCATATGCAAGCATTATAGAAAGCTTGATATACGCTATGATGTGTAATCGACCAGACTTGTTCTTTGCAATTGGGATGGCGAGTAGATATCAAATCTTGGACCTAACCATTGGGCATTGGTCAAAATGATACTTCGATATCTAAAAGAAACAAGTGATCTCACTTTGTGTTACCATAGAGATAGTTTAAGACTAATTGAATATAGTGATGCTGATGGATTAGCCGATAGAGATGAACTCAAATTCACATTGGGATATGCATTCTCACTAGGGGCACCATTATCACTTGGTGTAGCAAGAAACAACCTTGTATGGAAGCAGAATATGCTGCTTGTACATCAACAATACAAAAGGCTATCTATTTAAAGAGATTTCTCCAAAGTCTATGCATTTCTGTGCATGTTGATGATATAGTTGTTAGCTATTGTGACAACACAGCTACTTTGGTATATGCTAATGACCTCAAATACCATGAGAGGACCAAGCATATAGATACTAGACATCACTTTATTCGAGATAAATTTTCGCAAGGACTAGTATTTCTCAAGCATGTTCCTACTAGTGATATGATCATTGATCCATTTACCAAGCTTTTTCCAAGAGATGTGTTCCAAAGGCATGTCAATAGTATGGAACTTCATAGGATTGCATTTTAGCTTGTATGAATATTTTTTATTGATTAATGAAATTATGACGTTTTTTTCCATTCTTATGTTAGTACATTAGGTCTATGATACATGTGAATGTCACTAAGCTTTGATTTGTTGGTATAATACCTCGCAGCCAATTAGATTGTGATACAATCTTAATTGAAAGATATTTATATTAAATGGCCATCTTTATCTTATGCTTATTTTTCTTCACTAACATTAGGTTGAAGCCCTAAATCACACAAGACTATGAGATTTGACCATATATTAGGTGGTGATCATGAAATAAGTCTTATACAATTGTAATCTTAAAATATTTCAAGTCATAGAATCTTAAGAGATAGAGCATCTAAGATTTTGATAGACTTGTACTGAGGGTGCATAAATCTAAGGAGTTGGATATTGCTCTGTTTCATGAGTAGTCCTTATTAAACATGAGTGCATATTAGTGGGTGCTTATTAGAGAACAAATTCACTAAAGATCCATCTAGAGAATCCACTAGAGAGCCAAAGTGGTAAGTCGATAGTGGCAAGCTGTCATACTTATGCTAATGTATATTGTTAGTCCGTAGACCTGAGGATCCATGGCAACTTTGTGTTTAGATTCTCATACTTTGACTCTTCATTGACCATATAGCTGTTTATTTAGATTGGAGTTAGGTATGAGCTACTTAAACATGGAGGTTTACGAGATCTAAGATGGGATCCATTTCTTCATTATTGTGAAGGGCAAGTACATGTCCTATGTATTTTATAATAATCGATTCCAAGAAATCCCTAAACAAGATAGTATGATAATTTGAAAAAAAGAGTTTTCCAAAGATTAGGTCATAAAGAGGAATTAAACATAAAAAATAGAAACATAGTGATTGAGGCTATTAGAGAGCTGACAAATATCTTGCCCTAGGCTTTTTTCAAAAGATAGGTGATGAAAGAATTGTATTTGCATCGTAAGCATAAAGCTAGAATAGTTTGCCAAGAGTATATTCATTTCATTTAATTAGTTGGGCTCTATGGTTTTGAGGCTAGACATCAACCATAGAGATTGGGTACTCTTCAATTAATAGAGATTAGTAGAAATAGTTACTAGTTTTAAGGAGTTTAAACTAATATGAATATTTTAATACATAATATATCACAAAAATTGTGTGCCCATGTCCAATGAATGGGAAAACCTAATGGATTATACACAAACACCAAAAGGAAGTTCTATTTGATGTGACGAATTTTATAAGGAGTTAGAAAGATCAACATTGCCCTATTTATGGAGAAATTGGTTGACTAAGTTTTTGGTAATTTTGGGTTCATTAATTTAATTCTTAAATTAATCAAAATAATTTGAGGTAAATTAGACCAACTAAATTAAGAAGCTTATTTAATTGATGTCATATGACTATTAATTAGTCAAGTTAACTTAAAGAGTTAAGTTGACACCTTCTAACTTAAAGAGTTAGCTTACTTCAGGGGTCAAGTCAATCAATTAATTAAATTAAGGAGTTAGTTTAATTAATATGAAGAATTAGTTTTGGAGGAAAAATCCAAATGAAGGAGTTCAGCAGAGGTTAATTTGGAATTAATTTGAAAGATATTTCATAAGATAAAATGAGGGTTCAAATTAAATTCAAATGCAAGTGAAATTCACATTTCACAAGCAAGTTGATAGCCAAGTTGGAAAACCACCTCATGGTGGGTGTAATGCCAACTTGCATCACACCATCCATTCTATAAATAGAGAGAGGCGGCCGGCCACTTGAGATTACTCATGCTAGATTCCATTTTCCCCTCCAAAAAGTGTGATTTACTCATGTGTTGAAGTTTCACATCTTGCTCACCAAATTGTTTCCACATTTTGGCCCTCCCTTTCCTTTTTCCTCTTGTTCTATAGCTTATTATAGGTAGATTTGATCTCTCCTTAAGTGTGTGGATCATAACATTAGAGACTTCACACTTGGGGGGCTTCTGCTCTGGAAGATCCACTGCTGTCCAGCGATTTGAGAGACAGATTTGGGGGCCTTTCTGTGCTTGGATTTAGCTGAAATTTTAAATGGAAGTTCTTAAGTGTGCTTAGGAGCTCTCTGAAAATTTTCATCAAGTTCGGAGTTGATTTAGTTCATCAATTGTTAGCTTGATTCTGCTATGGTGTCATCCTCAATCTACCTTTGCATTAAGCATTCAAAGTAAATTTGTGCAATTAAATCTTCATTGAATGCATTATTAGATCCTTGGATTTGGAATAGACTACTTTTATTAAATCTTCATTAAATGCATTATTAGATCCTTGGGCTACTCCTTACTTGTAGTGGTATCAGAGCCTAATGCATGCTTCAATTTGGATTTTTGTTGGATTGATTCATATGATGAATTGATCAATATCACAAAATACTTGATTCAAATCATGGATTTAAGTGTTTTGAAGATTTTGAGTGTGGCACTCTTGTTGGTGAATTGAAATATGCTAACATATGTTTTAAGTGTTGATTCATATGTTAGTATGCTTTTAATTCATAGATGTCCATGTTATATGTTCGTATAGCTTGTTTAATTTGGCCTTAAGGTGTTTTGGTCATTCTTGGATCTGATTGGATTGGAGATTAATTGGAGATTTTTAAGAATGTTGATTCTTACTTGCTCTTGATTTTTGAAACATGTTTGAGCAGATGAATTTCCACCTTTGAAAGGTGTTTTAAATTTGGAAATTTATCTAATACATGTGAATTAGTATTGTTAAGGTGCCCATAATTTTTACTATGTGAAACTTGGCCAAAATTGGCTTTGACTCGGTCTAACACCAAAATAGGGCAATTGCCTCCTAGCTACTAGATACTGCAGTGCCGTTGTTTGGATGAGTATTAACGCTTTTTTTTTGGTTGTTTTGTGCTCAAAATTAAATTGATTCATACTAATTAGATGAACAAATGCTGTGCAAGTTCTTAAAACTATGTTTGACATTTTTGAATGCTTTTGAAATCTTATTCAAGTTAGTGTTCAATTATGTGCAAGAATGAGATACATAACTGTTATACTTATTTTTTGCTAGTTAATTAGTATTTTATGAGATAAGCATTTAATTTGTTGAATTGAATGCCAATTCTTATTTGTTATTCATTTAATTGTTGAATAGATGATGAATGAATGGGGATGAACATGAGCCTTTAATATTGATTTTATTTATTTCAAGTTGTTGAAAAAGGTTGTATCAAATTAGGGCTTGCATGTCTCTTAATTTCTATATGGTAAATGTTATAAGAGTAGAATCACTAGGCATGAGGATTTTTTTTCTTATGTAATTGTTGCAAGGAGACAAGAAGACCATTAGAGGCATGAAAACCCATGAATGTATGGGATACATTTATGTAATAGCAAGATTTAATCGACCCCCTTAAAATTAACTAAGTAGTGAACCTATAGCTCTAAAGTGCCCTACTTAGTTAAAGCTCATGGTCATCCCACCCTAAGAGCATGCTATGTGCATTTACGTATTTATGACTTCTTTATCCTATTAATGTATGAGATGCATGGCTAGGATATAGAAAACTTAAATAAGAGAAGTTAAAGTTGATGATATCTTTGTAAGCAAGAAAATCTCTCCACCTAGAAAAGTTAAGTGCTTTCAAAATATTAAGTCGAAATGAATACAACTTAAAAGGAGTTTTAAATTTTAATTGATCTATGACTTCTACCAATAGTATGTAACATGAGATCCTACTACATTTGTGTGATGTCTCATGAGTCGTGGGTCACGTTTATGGTGAAAAAGCTATGCTTACATACTTAGCATATGATGTATCTTTGATTTGATACTTCATACACATTGTTTCATGAGTCATGGAATGCCATGGTGTAGTTTCGAATAAAACCTAGCAGTGTAGATGTCACATGAGTGGTGGGTCTACATGAAAAGTAAGGCAAAACATATCAAGGGTTGCATAGAGATGTAATTAGCAAAAGTTGTTTACCTTAGGATTGTTTGTGGATGTCTCACAAGTTGTGCTTGGGTCCACTACAAGTTTATTTGGGCCTTAATTCTCACTAGGAAATGAGATTTTCCAAATTCCTTAAGGGGGTGAGGAATTTTATAAAATAATAGGATAAAAACATGCTTGAAAGTTTATGAACAAGTTTTCAATATCCATAGTCAATCACATGTTTATATTCTCTTTTTCTACCTTTGTAGATTTTTGAAATCTCAAAATCAAAATGGCTAATATTCCACTCAATGTAATTTTGGAAACTAATAAGCTAAACTGGCCAAACTTCCACAATTGTCTTAGAAGCTTTAAGATAATTCTTGATTCCAAAAAGAGGACTTATGTGCTTACTCAAAGTAAACCAAACACCATAAGTGATGATGCCGATGATGATGCACATGAAACGTTCGTGAAGTAGGTAAATGATGATCTACAAACACATTGCCTCATGATAGCTTTTATGTCCAATGAGCTCCAAAAGCCTCATGATCACATAAAATTGGCTAATGAGATTCACTTGTACATGCAAGAGTTGTATGGCATATAAACTAGACATGAAAGGTTCTCATTATCTAAGGAACTCTTCTAGAATAGAATGAATAAAGGCTCAAGTATCCATGATCATGGCTTTAAGATGATTAGTCTCATTAAGAAGCTTGCTTAATTGGACAAAGTTATGGACAATGAGCTCTATTTAGATTTGTTCCTCCAATCATTGCCTAGCTCTTTTGATCAATACATTATGAACTTCGACATGTAAAAATAAGAGGTGATGATTAATGAATTGGTTAATATGTTGGTGATCATCGAGGTGACTATAAAAAAAGACAAACCATTAATACTTGCTTCCTCTTCTATGTCTAATGGCCTCATGGATGCTAAAAAGGAGAGGTAAAAGAAGGAAAGGTTCTTCCTTTAGGGGAAAGCAACCATTAAAGGCCTTGGGCAGAGTTAAGAAGAAGAAAAAGGCCAAAATTGATGCAACTTGTTTCTATTATGGCGAGAAAGGCCATTGGAAGAGAAATTGCCGAAAGTAACTAGCAAACCTTGGGAAAGCTATGTACTTTATCAAAGTGTACTTAAGGATGAATTCTTCTTCTTAGATATTTGATACCTTATGTGGTTCTCATATTTATAATTTATTACAGGAGATGGAAAGAAAAAAGAGTCTCAATGATGGGGATATAATCCTACACCTAAGCAATGGAGCAAAGGTTGCGGCCAAAATTGAGGGCGTTATCAAGTTAGACTTAGGTAACTCCTTTATTGTACTTGATCTTTGCTATTATGTACCCAACCTTGTTAATAATATTATTTCTATTCCCATTTTAGATAATTAGAATTCCATTTTTCCACATCTAATGGAAATTTGAAAGCATTAAAGAATAGTTCTTTAATTGATCAAGGTACATTAAATAATAGATTATGTATTTTGGAATCTCAACCATCATTGATGCATATTCAACAAAGTAAAAAAAAATAGATATTGATACACAATCAATATGATAAACAAGTTAGAAATGCTCAAAGTACTAAACGTCAGTGGCATAGTGGATCTTCATATTAGTGAATCTTCTTTAATGGGAAAAATGACCAAGGTTTCTCTTGTAAGACAAACAGAGTGAATCACAAATTTTTTGGGTTTGTTTCATTTGTGGATCACTAAAAGTTAGTTCGAGAGGTAGATTTTCATACTTTATTACCTTTATCGATGATCATACTTGGTTTGGACTTGTGTATGCTATGAAGTACACGTTCAAAGCTTTTGAAAAGTTCAAAGAGTATAGGAAAGAAATAAAAAAGCAACTGGCACTAAGTATTAAAGCTCTTTGATTAGATCAAAGAGAAGAATACTTGAGTACCAAATTCTTGGATTATTTAAAGAAGAATAGGATTCTTTCTCAATGGACTCCACTGGCATACACCAACATAATGGAATAGCTAAGTAGAGAAACCGTACCTTGTTGGATATGGTACATTCCATGATGAACTTCATTTACGAGCCTATACCCTTTTGGCGATATGCCTTAGAAATAGTAATGAGGCTACTAAATATAGTACTCTTAAAGTCGGTGCCAAAAACATTACATGAGATGTGGTATGATAAAACAACTTCTTACTTTTACCTAAGAGTTTGGAGGTCTCCTACTAATGTTAAGCAATTAGTGGGAGAGAAGTTGGATACTATATCTGCCTTGTGCAAGTTTTTGGGATACTCAAGGGAGTCTTTGGATTATTACTTTCATGATCCCTTGGAATAAAGGTATTTGTTTCAAAAAATACCACCTTCTTGGAAAAAAAATTTCTATTAGATAGAAATGGCACTGTTGTTGTATATGATGAAGTTCATGATGATCAAAACACCACACAAGTAGTAAAAATAATAAATAATAAGAGCCAGACACATAATATCTGAGAAGGTTGGACTGGATTAAGAACCAACCTAAAAAGTTTGGATTCCTTCATGAGATGGGAAAAATGAATAGTGATCCTAAGACCTATGAGGAAGTTATGTTGTAGACAAATTCAGAACATTGGCTAGACACCATGAAATGCAAAATAAACTCCATGTAATACAACAAAGTATGTGTTGGAATAGTGCCATGCAAGCTAATAGATTTGGCCTTATAAAAGCTATTTCCTTGTAAAATAATATTGATTGAATAATATTCTTTAAATGGTTATCTTTATCTTATGCTTTATTTCACTTCACTAGCATTTGGATGAAGCCCTCAGGTCACCTATGACTATGGGACTTAGTTTGGTGACCATGGAATAAGTTTGGCACGATCATGATCTTAAATTTTTCAATTCATAGGATCTTAAGAGACGTGGCATTTAAGATTCGAATAGACTTACACTAATGATACATAAGTCTAAGAATTGGAGATTGCTCTACATGAGCAACTATATGAGATATGAGTGCATGTAGTGGAAGTCAGTAGTGGCCAATTCTCTCGTTTATGCTTGTGCATATTATTAGTCCTTTAACCTTGAGATTCATGATAATCTTATGTCTAATCCTCATGCTTTGACTCTTTCTTGACCACCTAGTGGGTCTTTTAGGTTGACATTGGGTATGAGATATTTGAAATGGAGGTTTGTGAGATTCAAGATATAATTTAACTCTTCACTGTTATGAAGGACAAGTACATCTACTATGTATTCTGTAATGATTGATTCCCAAAAATTTTTGCACACGGTGGTGCAAAAATTTGGGAAAGGAATTTTTCAAAAAAGAGGTCACAAAACGGGATTGAACATTGAGAATATGGACATTGTATCAAGACTATTAGGGAGCCCACAAATATCTTGCTGTTGGCCTTTTTTGGGAGATAGGTGATGGAAGGATTGTATTTGTATGGTACACATAGAGTGATGATGGTTCTCTAGAATATTCATTTTGGCTAATTAATTAGGCACCATGGGCTTGAGGTTGGGCATCGATCATGAAGATTAGGTACTTTTCAATTAATGAGATTAATTGAATTGAGTCGATTAATTTAAAAGGAGTTTTAAACTAAAATGAATATTAGATATTCAAAACTCACAAGGATTTGTAAGTTGATGTCCAATAAATGATAGAACCTATTGGGTCGCACACAAAATCTAATTAGCTTCTTAATTGATGGAAAAAAATTTCTAAATATTTGCAAACTAACTCCTAGTGGACTGATTTTATGTTGCCAAGTTTGAAGGTTATTTGTGGCTTGAATAAAGCTAATTAGATTTTGTGTGCGACCCAATAGGTTCTATCATTTATTGGACATCAACTTACAAATTTAAGGAGTTAAATTGGACCAATAATTAAGAAGTTAATTATTTGGTGCCAACATGATCTACAATTGGTTAAGTTAAGCTTAAATGTTAGGCTAGTTTGACTAAAGAGTTAAGTTAAAGGTTAATTAATTAAATTAAGGAGTTCTATTTAATTAATGGGACAAATAAACTTTGGAGGGAAAATACTGAAAAGTTCATTCGAGTTGGCATTTTAACTAATTTGAAGTGATATTCTAAATTAAATTAGAATGCACATGAAATTCAAATGTGATTTAAAATTTAAGGTTGTCACCTTAGCAAACAAATGATCACTCACCACCCTTGAAAAAGGTGTGTGCCTAGTTGGTATCACACCATCCTCTCTCTATATTTAGATATAGAAGTGAGTTTATTCAGCAACTCACACCATTTGTGAAGAATTAGATTCTATTACAATTCCCTTAAAAAATCTCTTGCAAGTATTGTATTCGTGTGTTGAAAGTTTTGCTTTCTTCATCTTCTTCCTTACCTATAATTGGACTCCACCATAGAAAATTTCCTATCTTATTTTAGCTTATATATTGGAGAATTTGGAAGATTTTATTGGTGTGTGGATTATAACAATATAGACAAATAAGAGAGTTTGCTTGTTTTGGAGATCCCCCAGCTCAGAGTCTAATTTAGTGATTTTATCGAGGGACTTCCAGAAGGGTTTTTGATCTAATTATTTACAGTGATATCTTTGTAGTGTTGAGAATCTTCATTAATTTTTTTGGAATTTTTGAAGGAGTTTTTGTTGGGTGATTTTTGCACTATTCCAATCGTGCTAGTAGCAGACGATTTCTAGAATTGTGAAGAGTTCTCAAGTTTGTCGTTGGATTTAGCTTTTCAAGGTAATGCTCTTACCAAATATGAGTCTATAGCATGCCTTGATCCTTGGTATATGTGTAAGCACTTGTTAATTGCATACTTTTGAAGTTTTGATAATTGGATCTTAGTGCCTTACTTGCTTTCAAGTGGTATTGGAGCTTAAATCATGCTTAGATTTAGATTTTCTATGGATGATTGATTCTTGTGATGGATTAATCTAGATGACCAAATTCTCAGTTCATATAATAGATTGGAGTGTTTGGTTGATGTTATGTGTGACTCCTTTATTAATGAATTGAAAGCATGTTATGATGTGATTTAAGTATTAATTCATGTAGTTAGTATGTTTTAATATATAATGAATAATGTTGAATGTTAAATGTTGAATGTTGAATGTTGAATGTTGATTTTGAATTAATAGATGTTATATGCTGACATAGCATGTTGATGAATTGAAAGCATGCTATTATGGCATTAATTGTTACCTCTTAAGCAAAATCCAACCAAAACTTGAAATTGTGTTTCTTTTCTCAAAAGTAGACTGCTTCTAGCATGGCAAGGTGTGTTCCACTTTTTATAGGGCAAATTAGCTCAAATTTGTGCCAAATTTGGACCAAAATTTTGCCAACTCAATGGAGAACATATAGGAAGAATTTCATCACCATAATCCTTCATTAAGGCCTTAAAAAGAATCTAGAAAATCACTGCTGGAACATATGATCACCAAAGCAAGCAATCCGAATTTTATCTTGCCTCTAATGCTAAAGTCCACACTATTGAAATAGTGCCCCACAAGCTAATATATTTAGCTTTGTAAACGAATCTTGATTGAATTATATTCTTTATATGACCATCTTTATCTTATGCTTTATTTCACTTCATTAGCATTTAGATGATACCTTTAGGTCACCTATGACTGCAGGACGTGGTTTGGTAGCCATGGAATAAGTCTGACGTGGACATGATCTTAAATCTTCAAAGTCATAGGATCTTAAGAGATGAGGCATCCACTATATAGATAGACTTTGCACTAACGATGAATAAAACCAAGAGTTGGAGATTGTTCTATTCTGCAAGCTACTATATGAGATATGAGAGCATGTTAGAGGTGCTTGTTAGAGAACAAGGCTGAGAAACCCATAGGAGATTCCCCTAGATAGCCATAGTGGCTAATTTTGCCACTTACGCTTCTACATATTATTAGTCCTTTGATCTAAGGATCCATGGTAATCCTGTGTCTGGTCCTCATGCTTTAACTCTTTCTTAACCACCTAAGAGGGCTTTTGGGTTAAAATTGAGTATGAGCTACTTGGAATAGAGATTTATTATATTCAAGATGGAATTTGATTCCTCGCTGTTGTGAAGGACGAGTACATCTACTATGTATTCTATAATAATCGATTCCCAAAAAACCTTGCATAAGGTGGTGTGACAATTTGGAAAAGTAATTTTACAAAGAGAAAGTTGCACAATGGGATCGAACATTAAGAATAGAGACATAATATAGAGGCTATTAGGGAGCCCGCAAATATCTTTTCATATGTCTCTTTTGAGAGATAGGAGACAAAAGGACTGTATTTGTGAGCTACGCATAGAGCAATGATGGTTCTCCAAAATATTCATTTTAGCTAATTAGTTGAGCTCCATGGGCTTGAGGTTGGACATCGATCATGAAAATTGGGTACTTTACAAGCAATGAGATTGATTGAATTAAGCCGATTAGTTTAAAAGCAGTTTTAAACTAAAATGAATATAAGATTTTCAAAAGTCACAAGGAGTTGTGAGCCTATGCTCAATCAATTGTATAACCTATTAGGTCACATAAAAAATTTAATTAGCTTCTTAATTAATGGAGAAAATTTTCAAAGTGTGTAAAAACTAACTCCTAATGGACTGATTTTATGGTACCAATTTTAAAGGTCATTTTTGGCTTGATTATTTTAAGTGCTAAATTAATTGACTAATATAAGAAGTTAGATTAGACCAATGATTAAGGAGTTAGTAATTTGGAGCCAATATGATCATTAATTGATCAAGTTAAGCTTAAGAGTTATGCTAGTTTGACTTAAGAGTTGAGTCAAATGTTAATTAATTAAATTAAAGAGTTTAATTTCATTAATGAGAAAAACGAAATTTGGAGGCAAAATTTAAATGAAGAGTTCATTTGAGTTGGCATTTTAATTAATTTGAAGTTAGATTCCAAATTAAATTAAAATACGCATGAAATTCAAATAAGATTTGAAATTCAAGCTTGCCACCTTGGTAGGCAAGTAGCCACCCAACACCCTTTATATATAGAGAGGAAGGCGTGATGCCTAGTTGGCATCACACCATCCTTCTTTTACATATATATATATATATATATTGATGTGAGGATATTTAGCAGCTCACACCATTTGTGAAGAATTAGATTCTATCATAATTCTCCCCAAAAACCCTCTTGCAAGCATTGCATTCATGTGTTGAAAGCTTTGCTCTCTTCTTCTTCTTCCCTACCCAAAATCAGCCTCCACCATAGAAAATGTCCTCTCTTATTTCAACTTATAAATTTGAAAATTTGGAAGATTTAATTGTTGCGTGGATTATAACAATAGTGGCAAACAAGAGAATTTTCTTGTTTGGGAGATCCATCTACTTGGAGTTTGATTTGGCGATTTTCTCTAGGGTGTTCTAGAAGTGTTTTTGATCCAAAGTTTTTAAAGTGAGTTCTTCAAGGTGTTGATAATCTCCAGTAATTGTTTTGGAATTTTTGGAGGAGTTTTGTTTCGACGATTTTTGCACTCTTCTAGTTATGCCAGTAGCAAATAGTTTTTAGAATTGTGAAGAGATCACAAGTCTCTCCTTGGATTTTTCTTTTCAAGGTAATGATCTCACAAAATCTGAATCCCTAGCATGATTTGATCCTTAGTATGCTTATAAGCACTAGTCAATTTAATGCTTTTAAAATTTTGATAATTGGATCCTAGTGCCTTACTTGCACTCAAGTGGTATCGGAGCCTAAATTATGCTTAGATTTAGATTTTCTATGGATGATTGATTCATGTGATGGATTAATCTAGATCACCAAATTCTCGATTCATGTAATAGATTGAAGTGTTTGGTTGATGTTGTGTGTGGATCCTTTATTAAAGAAATGAAAGTATGCTATTATGTGATTTAAGTGTTAATTCATGTAGTTAATATATTTTAATTCATAGTGATTAATGTCTAATGTCTAATTCATAGTGATATGTAGTCGTTTGGTGACCATAAAATAACTTTGACACAATCATGATCTTAAATCTTCAAAGCCATAGGATCTTAAGAGACAGTTCATCTAAAATCTAAATAAACTTACACTAATGATGTATAAATCCAAGAGTTGGAGATTGCTCTATTCTATGAGCAATTATATGAGATACAGATGTATGTCAGTGGGTGCTTGTTAGAGAATAATACACTGAAGACTCATAGGAGAATATAATAGATAGCCGTAGTGGCAAGTCAATACTAGCTAATTTTTCTGCTTATGCTTGTACATATTATTAGTCTTTTGACCTGAGGATCCATGGTAACCTTTTATCCAGTCCTCATGCTTCGACTTTTCCTTGACCACCTAGTGGATCTTTTGAGTTGCGATTGAGTAGGAGCTACTTGGAATACAAGTTTGTGAGATCCAAGGGGGAATCAAACTCTTCGCTATTTGTAAAGGGTGAGTGCATCTCCTATGTATTCTATAATAATCAATTCCCAAAAATCCTTACATACAGTAGTGTGACAATTTGGAAAAAGTAGTTTTCCAAAGAGGGGGACACACACCAGGATTGAACATTGAGAATAGATACATTGTATTGAGGTTATTAGGGATCCCAAAAATATTTTGTTATAGGCCTCTTTCGAGAGATAGGAGATGAAAAGACTACATTTCCATGGTACGCATATAGCGATGATGGTTCCCTAAAATATTTATTTCGGCCAATTAGTTAGGTTCCATGGGTTTGAGATTAGACATCGACCATAGAGATTGGGTACTTTTCAATTAATTAAATTAATTTAATTAAGTTGATTAGTTTAAAATAAGTTTTAAATTGAAATGAATATAAGATATTCAAAAATCACAAGGAGTTGTCAGCCCATGTTTAATGAATGGTAGAACACATTGGTTCAAACATAAAATCTAATTAGCTTCCTAATTGGTGAGGAAAATTTTCTAATTAACTTAAAAAATTGAGCTTGAGACTTAAACTAGTTTGACTTAAAGTGTTAATTCAAAGGATAATTAATTAAATTAAAGAGTTTAATTTAATTAATGGGAAGAATGAAATTTGGAGGGAAAAGTCAAATGAAGAGTTCATTTGAATCAGCATCTTAATTAATTTGGAATTAAATTTCAAATATAATTAAAATGTACATAAAATTCAAATGAGATTTGAATTTAATTTGCTACCTTGGTACCTCACTTGGCGGCCCCTCCTCATGGAAGGTATGATGCCATCTTGACATCACACCATTCAGCATTTGTAGGTATATGTGGCACTAGGATTTAAATATTTTGAAAACAAAAATGAAGAAACTAGCTAAAAAAAATCCAAAAGAATCTAGATTTGTATATGATTCAGATTTAGAAGAGGAAAATACCTAGATAAAATTAGAAAATTTAAAAAGCAAAAACACTATCTTCAACCATCAAACAAGCTTTTCAACAGTGCAGTAGAATCAGCACCAATGTTCCCCAAGATGGAATCCTCTGTTTCAGCTGAAAGTTTTACTGAAACTTCTCAGCCCTTTGAAGATTCTTCAGAACAAATTTCAGGCCAATCAGAACTTTAGAAGTACTCCAAGTAGAGGCAAAAAGGGGCTGCTAGAAATAGCTCCAGTCAAGAGCAAAAAGCAACCAAACTAGATTGCCTCTAATGCAAACGTCCACACTCTAAATCAATGGCCTATTCTATATAGAAAGGATGTAAAATATATATAGAATGAGGGAAGAAAGGCTTAGAATATTGTGGTGGAAGGAGGAAGGAGAAAGAGAGAGTGATGTGAGACTAACAGCTTAGATTCCTACCACACAATATTCTTGCGAGAAAATTACACAAAATGTGCACACCTCACACATATCTGGCCTGCCACTCTACCATATCCATATATAGGAGTGGTCACACGCCTCCCAAAAGAAGGTGATGCCAAGTGTCCCTTGATTAGGTGGCTACTAACTTTGTGATTAGTAAATTTAATTGAAGTACAAATCTCATCTAATGAAATGTCTTGTAATTAAATTCTAATTCATATTAATGAAAAATTCTTTTAATAATTCTCCCAAAAATTATCTCTCCAACTTAATTAAATTAAACACTTTAATTTAATTAATAATCATTTGACTTAACTCTTAAGTTAAAACGCTTAACATTTTAAGCTAGTCAAAATTAACTCAATCCTTAAATTAATTTTGATAGTCATATGACATCAATTAATTAACCTTTAAGTAATTTATTTTAATTTAATTCTTAAATCAATTTGACCAATTTAACAATTAAATTGATCAAGCTAAAATGACTACAAATTTGCCTAATCTAAAAATCAGTCTCCTTTCTTCAGTAGACCATGTCATTGGCTTTTGTGCATGACCCATTGGGTTCTACCATTCATTGGACATGGGCTTACAACTTCTTGTGACTTTTGGAATATCAAATATTCACTTTAGTTTAGACTTCTTTAAACTAAGTAACTCAATTCAATTAATCTCATTAATTGAAGAGTACCCAATCTCCATGGTCAATGTCCAACCTCAAGTCCATGAAGCCCAACTAGTTGGCTAAAATGAATGCTTTTGAAGAACTATTCTAGCATTATGCGTAACATAAAAATATGGTCCTTTCGTCTCTTATCTCCTGAAAGAGGCCTAGTGTAAGATATTTGTTGGCTCCCTAATAACCTTGATACTATGTTTCTATTCTTAATGTTCGATTCCCTTTGTGACCTCATCTTTGGAAACGTCTTCCCAAATTGTGACATCACCTTGTGCAAGGATTTCTTGAAATTGATCATTATAGAATACATAGGAGATGCACTCACCCTTTACAAAGACGAAGAGTTAGATTTCATTTTGGATCTCACAAATCTCCATGCCAAGTAGCTCATACCCAATCTCTACTCAAAAGACCTATTAGGTGGTCAAGGAAAAGTCAAAGAATAGGGACCTAACATAAGGTTATCATGGACCCTCAAGTCAGACGACTAATAATATACACTAACGTAAGTAGGAGAATTAACCACTACTGATTTGCTACTACGGCTATATAGTGGATTCTCTGGTGGGCCTTCATTGCCTTGTTCTCTAACAAGAACCCACTAACATGTATTCATATCTCATACAGTTGCTCATGTAATAGAGTAATCTCCAACCCTTGGATTTATACATTGTTAGTGCAAGTCTATCCGGATCTCAGTTGCTCTGTCTTATAAGATCCTATGACTTGGAAGATTTTATATCACGATTGTGTGAGACTTATTCCATGATCACTACCTAGTGTGTGATCAATCATGTTGTCTTGTGTGATTTAGGGCCTTCATTTAAATTCTAATGAAGTAAATAAAGAGCATAAGATGAAGATGGCCGTATAAAGAATATCATTCAATCAAGATTGTATGATGAGTGAAATAGTTTACAAGGTTAATCTCATTAGCTTGCAGGGCTTTATTCCAACAATCTCCCACTTGCCCTAAAGTCAATGCCCTGTGGCCTTGAGACACATCTTCATAAGATGTCCTCGAAAGACATTTATCTTTAGGGGTTAAAACAATGATTCTGCTATATTCGTTTTTGATACAACTTTTATTCACTCATTTGTTACCTCTATCAATTGATATCATATATCAAATGATAATGCATTTAATGTGTCTAGATCATTGATGAGATCTTAACTCAAGTCCCAAATTATCTTCCAAAGACAATTATAAGCCTATGCAAGCTAAGCACTATATCTAACATATGGATAAAGTTTTTATCCAAACACCTTTCTTTGTGGTTTCCAAAACCATAAAGTATTTAACCTCAGTGGTTGTCTCAGCTATGATATCTTGTTAGAACTCTTCCAACTCACCACGCTACCATTAAAGCAAATTGTTAATCCAACAGTAGATTTTAGGTCATCTACATCGGATTGAAAACTTGAATTTGAAAACCCTTTGAGTTTCAATTCTTTATTATTGTATACCAAAAATAAGCCCTTAGTCTTTCTCAAGTACTTAAGGATTATTTTTACAACTATTCAGTGACTTTCACTGGGATTGGATTGGAACCTACTCGTAACACTTAGCAAGTGTCCCACATCTAGTCTAGTACATTGAACTGCATATATTATGCTTCCAATAGTGGAGGCATAAGGTACGTGCGGCATTCTTCATTTCTTTTCCTCAATCTTATGGAGCCATAAACTTTGAGAGATGAATGCCATGTCCCATGGGAAAGAATCCTCTTTTGGATTCTTCCATACTAAACCACTTTAGTATTTTATCAATGTATGGGATTTAGGAAAGCCCCAACATCCTCTTCAATCAATCTCTATAGATATATATTTCAAATATATAGGATGCTTCCCAAATCTTCCATGGAGAATTTTGTAGATAACTATACTTTAGTACACTCTAACATTCCTATCTCATTCCTAATGAAAAAGATGTCATCGATAGAAAACACAATAAACTGAACATTACTCCTATTGGCCTCTTCAACACACTTGGTTCATACACATTTTTGATAAAGCTAAAAAATATGTTCTAAGTTTAAGATGCCTATTTGAGTCCATAAATAGACCTCTAAAGTTTGCAAACCTTTTGCTCACTCTCAATGGATGTAAAACCCTGTGGTTGCTCTATATGATTCCTTTTTTCAATATCTCCATTAAGGAAAGCAATTTTTACATCTGTTTGTCACATTTCATAGTCATAATATGCAATTATGGCAAATAGAATTTGAATGGACTTAAGCACCGTGATAGGTGGAAAGGTTTCCTCAAAATTGATACTGAGTCTTTGAGTGTAACTTTCTGCCACTAGTCGTGCCTTAAAAATGACCACTTCTCTATCTACCCAAAGCTTTCACTTATAGATCCAATTGCAACTAATGGAAACCATTTCCTTTGGTGGATCTACCAAAGTCCATACTTTGTTTGAGTATATGGAGTTTATTTTAGTTTTTATAGCTTTAAGCCAACGTACTGAATCTATGTCCAACATAGCTTCATCACAGGTTTTCAAATTTCTATCCGATTGATCCATCTCATTAAAAAATTAGGACTTTTTAAATTACTTCTTGATCCGATTTGACCTTTTCAGAGTTTGTGTACGAGGCTCTTTGATATTTATTTGTTTTTACCACTTGCGAGATTTATTGATCGTCTTGAACTTTACCAAGTTCAATTACAACACTTTTTCTACCTTGTAGAAATTTCTTTTCCAAAAGGGCAACATTCCTCAAAACAAGCACATTTTTTCCTGAGGGATCATAAACATAATAACCTATGGACTCTCTTAGGTACCCCACAAACTTGCACAAGATGGATCTACTATCCAACTTATCTCCTACTATCCATCTCATATAGGCAAGAGAGCCCTAAACCCTTAAATAGTGGTAAGAGTGTGCTTCACTATGCTATATCTCATGTGGTATTTTTAACACCAACTTTGAAGGTACTACTCTTAATAACTTCGCTATTATCATTAAGGCATATCCCTAAAAGGATATAGCACATCGAAGAAGCTTATTTTGGAATGTACGATGTCAAAAAAGGTACGGTATCTCTTCTTGGCTACTCAATTATGTTGGGGTATGCCAAGTGGAGTCTATTGAGAGAAAATCCCATTCCCCTTTAGATAATCCAAAAATATAGTACTTAAGTATTTTCTCTCTTGATCCAATTAAAGGGGTTTAATACTAAGTCTCTTTTGCTTTTCTGCTTTATTGTTATACTCTTTGAACTTTTCAAAGGCCTTAGACTTGTACTTCATAAGATACATTTGTTTGAACTGACTATTACCATTGGTGAAAGCGATGAAGCAAAAATAGCCTCCTTTCCCACTAACTCTTAGTAGTACACAAACATCCATATGGATCAAATCCAAAGAATTTGTGGAGTGCTCTGCTTATCTTACAAAAGGAGTTTTGGTCATTCATCTCTTCAAACAAGATTTACAAATAGAAAGGTCCTCAATGCTACTAACTTTTAGTACTTTGAGAGCTTTTAACTTGTATATCCTATTTTTGGCGATATGACCAAGTCTTGCATGTCATAACAAAACATTTTCTTGGATATCTAATTTGCTCTTCTTGGATATCTAATTTGCTTACTTAGTTGAAAGTGCATTAGTAATGGTTAAGAATCTAATATGTACAATCCTCTGTTAAGTGTATCATTAGCAATTAAAGAACCCATTCTTTAATGCCTTTAATCTCCCATTTGACATAGAAGGATCAAATACTTCACTATCTAAAATAGGAATTGAAATAATGTTCTCAACAATATACAGTACATTGTGATAAATAGAGGTCCAATACAAATATAGAGTTCTCTAAGTCTAACTTATTGTATGCTTTCGGCTTTGGACATAACTTTTACTCCTTAGCAAACACGGTGGATCATATTCACATCACTTGGTTCTATTATTCTTTATATTCTTTATAACAACTTACAAAGAAAAGAATCACATCCAATAGCATATATCCTTAAACTTAAAATGCACTTCAATAAAGTACATATCCTTTTTAAGGGTTGCAAGGTATTCTTTGCAATAGTATTTCCAATGGCCTATTTTGCCCAAGTAGAAACAAATAATATTGACTATTTCCTCTATAATCTTCTTAACTCCTCCAGATGCCTTTAATGGTTGTTTTCCTTTAGAGAAAGAACCTTTCTTGTTTTTACCTCCTTAGCCCGTAGATGTGGAGAAAGAAAAAAGGGTCAAAGTTTTGCCCTTATTGTAGTATTCTCCTTCTAGATCAACACTTTGATCAATAAAACTTGACGAGGATGTGAGGATCAAATCCTCATAGAGATCATTGTCCATCATTATATCTAAGTAGAAAAGCTTCTACAAGCCTAATCATCTTTAGACCGTAGTTGATGACTTATGACTTCCTATCCATCCTAGCTTGAAAAGTCTCCTTTGACAACATGAACTTCTCATACCTCGTTTGCTTTACAACTCTATGTAACTTTTAACCAAGGTAACATTCATGTGTCCTTGAAACTTTTAAAGTTTGTAGATGCCATCATGAGACTAAGGGATAAGATGATCCTAAGCTCAATTCGTGAACTTTTCATATGTCTATAGATCTACAATAATCCTAAAGGGATTACGAGTACCATGATATAGATATCCACTTCTAGGAATCTAGAATGATTTTTGAGGTCAAGTGAATTATGGAAGTTTGGCCCGATTAGTTTATTGGTTTCCAAAATACTTGCGAGTGTATTTATTAGCCATCCTTGAGATTTCACAAATCATCAAAGGCAAAAAAAAAAAAGAATATGAGCATATGATTGAATTTGATATTAAAAACATGTTCATGATTTTTCAAACATGTTTTCCTTCCACTATTTTATCAAATTCTTCATCCCTAAAAAGAATTCGGGAAATCAAATTTCCTAGTGAGAATCAACACCCTAATAACTTGCCAATGGACCTTCATGACTGAGTGCCATCCAAGAGCAATCAAAGGGTAAGCAACGTTTGCTAATTGCATCTTATTCAACTCTTTATATATTTTTCCTCATTTTTCATATAGACCTACGTGACCATGCACCATCTATACTACTAAGCGTTAAGTCCAACCTACCAGTCATACTTTAATTCAAGACAGCCTCACAACATCTCCCATGATCGAGTGCTAATATGTGAGGGTTCTTAAGTCAAAGGTGCATCTCATGTTAAGTGTATGCTCACAGTATTCTTCCTAAGTGTGACCTTCATGACCAAGTGTCATCACACAAAATTGGTAGCATCGTCATGGCATACACTATTAGTGGAAGGCTTAGATTAATTAAAACTCTTTTAATTTGTATCTATTTAGACTTAACGTTTGAAAATACTTAGATATTCTAAGTTGAGGGCTTTTGCTTGCAAAAATCTCATCATTTTATTCTTCTTATTTGGGTTCTCTATATCTTAATTATACATCTCATACATCAATAGGATATGGAAAGCATAAATAAGCAAATAGCCTAGCATGCTTCTAGGGTGGGATGTCCATGGGCTTAATCAAGTGAAGCACTTAGAGCTATAGGTGCATCACTCAGTTGATTTTAGGTAGGTTGATTAAACTAAGCTATTACATGAGTGTATCCCATACATTCATAGGTGTTCAAATGGCGTCTATGTCTCCATTGGACTCCTAGCTTGATGTAACATTTACATAAATGAAAAACCTCACTCCTAATGGTTCTATTCTCATGATTTTTACAAGATAGAAAAAGAAGCATGCAAGCCCCATTTAATACAACCCATTTCATCAACTTAAAATAAGTAAAATTAATATTAAAAGGCTCATGATAATCCCTATTCATTCATCATTCATTTAACATTTAAATGAATAATAAATAAAATAAGAATTGACATTCAATTCTAACAATTAAATGCTAATCATATAAAAAAATAATTGGCCATGCAAAATAAGCATAACATTTATGCATCATATTTTTGCCACAATTGGAGATCAACTCTAACAAGTTTTAAAAGCAACCAAAAAGTGTCCAACGTAATTTTGAGGCCTTGCACAACATTTATGCAACCAATGTGTGTGTTTCAAAATGAGTTTGGTCACTAAAAGAACCAAAGAAAAAACTCAAAACCTATCCTAAAACTCAACTAGGGGCAATTGGCCATGGCTGGCTCATTGCTGGGCAATAGCTCTCTGCAACTACTTTGCTGTGGGCTACCATGAGCTGGCATCACCTTTGTTTCAGGGTTCATGGCTAAGTCAAGCCATTTTTGGCTCAACTTTTGTGCACCAATAATTTTAGAACAACTTCTAAACATCAAAACACATAATATGGTTAAAGATTTTAGATTAAAAAACCTTTTAAAATTAAATATCAAGTGTCTAAAGATGTTTAAAAAATAAGTTTAAGCAAGAATCATATTCTTCAAAAATCTCCAATTATATCTAATCTTATTGGACCCAAAAATGACTAAAACAACTTAAGGACATTCATAACAAGCCATATCAAAATATAACATTCACCAATGCCAAATCAAAATTTAACATGAGAAAATTGAATCAAAACATACCTATTATATGATTTAACAATTAAAGTACACAATAGCATGATTCAATCCATCAATCAAGGAGCCATAAGCAAGATCATCCATACACTCCAACCCATCATATGGATCAAGTACATGGTGATTTTGATCATTTCTTCACAAAAAACCAATCATCCAAGCCAAGCAAAACCAAATCCATGCATGAATATGGCTCCAATATCACTTGTAGATTTATGTGGCATTAGGATCCAAATATTTAAAAAACAAACTAAATAAACTAGCCCACAAAACTCCAGAAGAATATATACATTCATATGATTCAAATTTAAAGAAGGAAAATACCTATGTGAAAGCAAAAAATTCAAAGAGCAAGAAAACTCTCTTCAATCGTCAAATAGGTTCTTCACTGGTGTAGTAGAATCACCACCAAATTTTCCCAAGGTGGACTCCTCCAATTTGGCTGAAATTTTTAATGAAACTCCTCAACCCTTTTATGATTCTTCAATCTAAATTTTAGGCTGATTAGAACTCAAGAGGTACTCCAAGCAAAGGTAAAAATTGCTGCTAAAAATAGCTCTAGTCAACAGCAAAAAGCAACCAAACTAGATTGCCTCTAATGCAAACATCCACACACCAAATTAATGCCCTATTCTCTTTAGAAAGGCTGGAAAATCTGCAAAGAATGAGGGAACAAAGGCTAGGAATACTGTGGTGGAAGGAGGAGAGAGAAGAAGAGAGTAATGGGAGGCTAACAACTTAAATTTCCTCTACACAATATTCTTGGGAGAAAATCACACAAAATGTGCACACCTCACACACATTTGGCCAGCCACCCCACCATATCATATATAGGGGTGGTCACACACCTCCCAAAAGGAGGTGATGCCAAGTGTCCCTAGCTTAGGTGGCCACTAACTTTATGATTAGTGAATTTAATTGAAACACAATTTCATCTAATGAAATGTCTTGCAATTAAATTCTAATTCTTATTAAATGAAAATTTTATTTAATATTTCTCTCAAAAATTATCTCTCCAACTTAATTAAATTAAATATTTTAATTTAATTAATAATTGTTTGACTTAACTCTTAAGTCAAAGCGCTTAACATTTTAAACTAGTCAAAATTAACTCAACCTTTAAATTAATTTTGTCCAATTGATAATCATGTGACATTAGTTAATTAACCTTTCATTAATTGATCTTAATTTAATTCTTAAATTAATTTGACCAATTTAATAATTAAATTGATCAAGCCAAAATGACTATAATTTTACCTCCTCCAAAAATCGGCTATGAATTTTATAACTCTTAGAAAATTTTCCTTTCTTTAATAGTCCATGTCATTAGTTTTTGTGTGTGACCGATATGTTCTACCGCTCATTGGACATGGGCTCACAACTCCTTGTGACTTTTGGAATATCAATTATTCACTATAGTTTAAACTCCTTTAAACTAAGTTTAAACTAAGCGACTTAATTCAATTAATTTCATTAATTGAAAAGTACCCAATCTCCATGGTCAATGTCCAACCTCAAGCTAATAGAGCCTAACTAATTGGCTGAAATCAATGCACTTGAAAAACCATTCTAGCATTATGCGTACCATACAAATACGATCTTTACATCTCTATTCTCCTGAAAGAGGCTTACGGCAAAATATTTGTTAGCTTCTTAACAGCCTCAATACTATGTTTCTATTCTTCATGTTCAATTCCTTTTTTGACCTCATCTTTGGAAATACCTTCCTAAATTATCACATCACCTTGCATAAGAATTTCTTAGAGTCAATCATTACAAAACACATAGAAGATGCACTCATCCTTTACAAAGACGAGGAGTCAGATTCCCTCGTAGGTCTCACAAACCTCCATGCCAAGTAGCTCATACCCAATCTCCATCCAAAAGACTCGCTAGGTGGTCAAGAAAGAGGTGAAGTATGAGGTTCGGACACAAGACTATCATGGACCCTCAGGTCAGAGGACTAAAAATTTGCACTAGCATGACTAGGAGAATTAACCACTACCAACTTGCTACTATGACTATCTAGTGGATTCTTCGGTAGGTCTTCAATACCTTATTCTCTAGCAAGCACCTACTAACATGCACCAATATCTGTTACAGCTGCTCATGGAATGGAGCAATCTTCAAACCATGGATTTATGTATCATTAGTGTAACTCTATTCAGATCTTAGATACTCTGTCTCATAAGATTTTGTAACTTAGAAGATTTAAGATCACAACTATATGAGACTTATTCCATGATCACCACATAGTGCATGATTAATTCCCATAGTCTTGTGTGATCTAATGGCTTCATCCAAATGCTAGTGAAGTAAATAAAGGGCATAAGATGAAGATAGCCATATAAAGAGTACTATTTAATTAAGATTGTATCATGAGTGAAAGAGTTTAGAAGACCAATCTCATTGGCATACATGGCACTATTCCAACAGCATTTATGTATAGATATAAATAGAGAGGACTATCCTATCATCACACCATTTGTGAAAATGGTGAGGGTGGTGAAGCAAAGAATGAAGCCTCAACACATGAGATAATTATGTTTGGAGAAAAAAGTTTGGATTTAACTTTTAGATGCAAAAAATGTGTGAATTGATCTTTAGCTGGTGGCCTTCTCCACTATATCCAAATATGGAGGGAGAATGGTGTGATGCCAAGGTGGCATCACACCTTTCTCAAGGTGAGGCACCACCTAAGCTTGCCAACTTGCAAGTATCTAGCAAGTTGCATGTTAATTTTTGTAAATTTGAATTTCATTTGGAATCTTAATTTTTTCTCATTAAATGTCCAGCAAATAAATTCTAATTCCACTCCAATTGAACATTTCATTTGAATTCTCCCTCTAAAATTATTTCTTCATTTTAATGAAATTAAACACTTTAATTTAATTAAACTTTGACTTAACCTTTAAGTCAACTAAATTAACTCTTTAAGCTAGTTTTGTTAACTTAACTCTTTAAGTTAACTTGATCAAGTGATAGTAATGTGGCACCAAATTAAATTAACACTTAATTTAATTGGTCTTACTTCAACTCCTTGAATTAATTAGATCAATTTAACAATTAATTTGAACAAACCAAACTGACTAAAAAATTATGTTAACTAATTCTCTCAATTTTTGGCCACCTTGGAATTCTTTTAATATTTAGAAAATTTCCATCAATATTTAGGATTGTTGATTGGCTTTTGTGTGTGATCCATTAAGTTCTACCACTTATTGGACATGGGCTCACAACCGTTGTGATTTTAGAATATCATATATCCATAGTAGTTTAAACTTTTTTAAACCAATCGACTCAATTCAAATAATTTTCATTAATTGAAGAGTACCCAATCACCATGATCATTGTCCAACCTCAAGTCCATATAGCTCAAATAATTGGTTGAAATAAATGCTGTTGGAGAACTATTCTAGCTCTATGTATACCATACAAATACGGCCCTTCCCTCTTATCTCTTTGAAAAAAGCTTAGAACAAGATATTTGTTGACCCCCTAATAGCCTCAATACTATGTATCTATTCTAAATTCTTGATTTTTGATTTGTGAACTCATCTTTAGAAAACCCTTTTTTAAATTGTCACACTACCTTGGCCAAGGACTCTTTGAAATCGATCATCATAGATCATATAGTAGATGCACTCACCCTACACAAAGATGAGAAGTTAAATCCTATCTTGGATCTCATAAACCTTCATGTCTAAGTAGCTCATGCCCAATTACCACTAGAATGCCCGTTGGGTGGCCAAAGTGGAGTCAAAGCTTGAAGATCTAAACATAAGGTTACAATGGATCCTTAGGTCAAAGTACTAATTATATGCACTAGCGTGAGTTGAAAAACTAGCCACTATCGACTTTCTACTACAACTATCTAGTGAATTCTCTGAGTGGGTCTCCAGTACCTTATTCTCTAACATTATTCATATCACTTACGATTTGCTCATGGAACAAAGCAACATCCAACCCACCTTTGGATTATACATTGTTAGTGCTAGTCTATCCAAATCTTAGATACCTTATCTCATAAGATTGTATGACTTGGGATATTTAAGATCATGATCATGTAAGAATTATTGCATAATCACTACGTAGTACCTGACCAAGTCTTATAGTCTTGTGTGATCTCAAGGCTTCAACAATATGCCAATGAAGTTATATAAGCATAAGATAAAAATAGCTATTTAGAAGAAATATCATTCAATTAAGATTGTATCACAAGTGAAATAGTTTACATGCTAATCTCATTAGCTTGCGGGGCATTATTCTAACAAGAAATGTTCCTACTTGACCGATTTAGAGGTCGATCAATTGACATAAGTTGTGGTCATCTCAAATTGATCAATCTAATTGTTAAATTAATCTAATTAATTTAAGGAGTTAAATTAAAACCAATTAATTAAGGATTTAATTATTTTGTTCCACATGACTATCAATTGGTCAAGTTGTCTTAAAGAGTTAACTTAACAAATATTAGCTTAAGGAGTTAAGCCAATTGACTTAAAGAGTCGAGTCAAGGTAATTAATTAAATTAAAGGATTTTAATTTAATTAACGTGGATAATTAATTTTGGAGGAAAATTTCAAATGAAGAGTTCATTTGGTGTGGCATTAGAATTTATTTGGATGTCATTTCATGAGATAAAATGAAGATTCCAAATGAAATTCATATGTACTGAAAATTAAAATTCACATGCCAACTTGTACGCTAGTTGGTGCCACCACTTGAAAAAGGTGTGATGCCACCTTAGCATCACACCATCCTCTCTCTATATATAGATATAGAGAGTGGTGGCCCACACACTTGCTTGCGTTACATTCCATGTGAGTTAGATCTAAGAATTAGATTTTCTCATTTTCCCTCCAATTCCTAAGTGCTGCCATATGAACTGAAGCTTTACTTTCCTTCTTGCCCTATCTTTAATTCAAACCTTAATCTTTGCATTTCTCCACTTTATTATCCATATCATATTGAGGAGAATTGGATAGAGATTTAGTGTGTGGATCATAACATTTGAGGTAAGATAATTGGATTCCTAGCCTATGGTGATCTTCTATTTTAGGCAGTGACTTTGGAGTGACCTTGGAGGTCTTGTTGAATCCATTTTGAGCTGAGGTTTTAAATGGAGTTACATCAAGGAGTTTCTGTTCTTTCAGTACAAATTTCACTCAAATTGGAGTTCATTTAGTTGGGCAAAGGTTGATCGGATTCTACTATGCCGCTGGGGAGGCATATTCAAGGAATTGAGATCTTCTTGCACCTTTCTTTGATATTCTAAAAACCAAGGTAATCCTCATGCTGAATTTGAATCTATGGCATGTTTAGATCCTTGGCCTTATGTGTAGTCTAGTTATTGTAGCATTTTTATGCTTTGATAATATGATCCTAGTGCTATATGTGACTTCAAGGGGTATTAGAGCTTAATTCATACTTTGATTTGGATTTTATGATTAATTGATTCATGTGATGGATTGATCAAAATCTCCAAAAACTTGATCAAACTTATGGATTAGAGGTTTTGGATGATGTTATGTGTGTCTCCTTGCTTGATGAATTGAAATTATGCTAATATGTATTTTAAATGTTAATTCATATGTTGTGCACATTTCAATTCATAGTTGCTAATGTTGAATATTGATTTAGCATTAGTTTATGTTGTATATTGATATAGCATGTCAAATTTGGCCTTAAGGTGATTTGGTCATTTTTAGATCCAATTAGATTGGATTTAATTAGAGAATTTTTGGAGAATAGAGATTCTCACTTGAACTTGAAGTTTAAAGTATGTTTGAGAACTTGAAATTCCATTTTTGAAAGATATTTTAAAGATGAAATTTTATCTATTATGTGTGGTTTGATGTTTAGGATCTTTCTAAAAGTTTTTGGCACATAAAAGTCACACCAAAATTTGCTTGACTAGGTCAAAGCCGCAAAACAGGGTGCTGCCAGCAACCCGGCTGGGTGCTACCAGCAATGAGCGCATCACATGTATGCCAGTCACATAGCTAGCCAACTAAGCTAGGGTAGCTATACCATGTTATGTTTTTGATGAGTTTTGAGCTATTTTTTGTGTTCCTTAAGTGACCAAAAATGATCAAGATCATACTACATAGATGCATAAGTGTTGTGCAAGTTCTTAAAATTATGTTTTACATTTTTTATTACTTTTAGAAACTTGTTCAAGTTAATCTCCAATTTTGTGCAAACATGAGATGTATAAATATTATGCTTAATTTTTCTTGATCAATTAATTGTTTATGAGATAAGCATTTAATTATTCAAATTGACTGTCAATTCTTTATTTATGTATTGTTCATTTAAGTGTTGAATGGATAATGAATGAATGGAGTTGATCATGAGCCTTTAGTATTAATTTTATTTGTTTCAAGTTGTAGGAATAGGTTATATTAAATGGGGTTTGCATGCCTTTTTGTTCTACCTTGTAAAATTTATAAGAGCAAAATCACTAAGAGTACAGATTTCTTTCTCCTCTAAAAGTTGCAAAGAACACAGAATACATATGGAGGCTTGAAGACCCATGAATGTATAGGGATACCCTCATGTAATAGTGAGATTTAATTAACCCAGCTAAAATCAACAAAGTCATGCACCTATGGCTCTAAAACTATGGGAAATTAACTTTAGGGCAAGTGGGAAATTATTGGAACAGTGCCCCGCAAGCTAATAAGATTGGCATGTAAACTATTTGGCTTGTATTATAATCTTGATTGAATGATATTTCTTATAAATGACCATTTTCATCTTATGCTTATATTACTTCACTGGAATATAGTTGAAGTCCTTAGATCATACAAGACTATAGGACTTGATCACGCACTAGGTGGTGATCATAGAATAAGTCTTACATGGTTGTGATTTTAAATATCCCAAGTTATCGAATCTCATTAGACAGGGCATCTAAGATTTAGATAGACTTGCACTAATGATGCATAATTCAAGGGTTGGATTTTGGTCCATTCCATGAGCAAACCATATGTGATATGGATGCATGTTAGTGGGTGCTTGTTGGAAAACAAGGCACTAGAGATTCACTTGGTGAATCCATTAGATAGTTATAGTGGTTAAAGGCAAAAGTAGCATTGAGATCGAATAATTAAAGCTTCAAAAACTAAGATTAACTAGGCTACTCAAGCTAACAAGGACATAAACATTTCGTAAATTTAGATTTGGTGAGAGGATTAACTTGATTAGCAAATTTACAAGGAGATACTGATGAACTCTTCACCAATTCAAAATCTGCCAAAAACCAGCATAGTAGAGAAACAGCAACTTGTACCTAGCTTTAAGATCTCCAAAATTCATGAAATTATATATGGATATTCTCCACTCAATGATGAAGATATTTAGAAAAATTAGGAGAAAAAATTGATTTGGAACTCCTTAGAAAAATTCTACAAAATTGTTGCTTTGCACAATGGATCTCCAATGATAGCAAACCAAATGTTTTGCCTCTATGGATATGATCCAGTCACCAATTGAAATTCCACTTTCTCCTATAATTTATCTAGAGAATGAAAGGAGAAAAGCATGGTGAAGGCTTATTTTGAGATTCGGAGAAGAAGAGAGAGCAAAGCTTCAACTTATGAGGCAATGCTTGGTGAGAGAATTTTAGAGGGAAATGCAAAGAATCTAATTCTTCACACCAATCGCGCAAGTACTGAATCCTCTCACCTCCATATCTATATATAGAGAGAGAATGGTGTGATGCCAAGTTAGCATCATACCTTCCTCAAGGTGAGCGGCCACTTCTAAGCTTAGATGGCAAATTTAAATTCAAATCTCATTTTAATTTGATGTGCATTTCAACTTAATTGGTAATCTAATTTCAAATTAATTAAAATACTAATTCAAATGAACTTTTCATTAGAATTTTCCCTCCAAAATATATACTTCTCATTAATTAAATTAGATAATTTAATTTAATTAATTAACCTTTGACTTAACATTTAAGTTAACAAGCTTAACTTTTAAACTTAATTTTGTTAACTTAACTCTTTAAGTTAATTTGACCAATTGATGTTCATTTTGGTACCAAATAATTAACTCCTTAATTATTGATCTATTAACTCCTTAAATTGATTGATTAATTTAACACTTAAATTAATCAAGCCGAAATTGACCACAAAATTGATCACTTTAAAATCGGTTCGCCAAGAGTGAGTATTCTAATACTTAGAAAATTCCTCCTTCAATTAGGAAGCTAATTGAATTTTTTGTGTGACCCAATAGGTTCTATCATTTATTGGCTATGGGCCTACAACTCCTTGTGACTTTTGAATATCATGTATTCATTTTAGTTTAAAATACTTTTGAACTAATCAACTTGATTCTATTAATCTCATTAATTGAAGAGTACTCAATGTTTATGGTCGATGTCCAACCTTCAGTCGATGGAGCCTAACTAATTGGCCAAAGTGGATGCACTTGGAGAACCATTATAGCTCTACGCATACTATGCAAATGTGGTCCTTCTGCCTCTTATCTCCCAAAAGAGACCTAGGGCAAGACATTTGTTGGCTCTCTAATAACGTTGATACTATGTCTTTATTCTCAATGTTCGATTCCATTATGTGACCTCAACTTTGGAAAACTCCTAGCCCAAATTATCACACCACCTTACATAAGGATTTCTTGAAATCGATCATTATAGAATACATAGAAGATACACTTACCCTTCACAAAGATAAAGAGTCAGATTCCATTTTGAATATCACAAACCTCTATGTCAAGTAGCTCATTCCCAATCTCAACTTCAACTGCCTACTGGGTGACCAAAGATAAGTCAAACTATGAAGATCGAACATAACGTTACTGCGGATTGTCAAGTTAGAGGACTAATATTATACACTAGCATAAGCAGAAGAATTAAGCATTACCGACATGCCACTATAACTATCTAGTGGATTCTCTGAGTGGGCCTTCAATGCTTTGTTCCCTAACAAGCATCTATCAACATATACCTGTATCTTATACGATCTCTCATGGAATGGAGAGATATCCAATTCTTAAATTTATGCATCGTTAGCGCAAGTTTATTCAGATCTTAGATGCTATGTCTCACAAGATCCTATGACTTGAAAGATTTAAGATCACAATCGTGTAAGACTTATTCTATGGACACCAAACTAAGTCTATAGTCATGAGTGATCTAAAGGCTATGTCTAAATGCTAATGAAGTAATATAAAGCATAAGATAAAGATAGCCATATTGTGAATATCATTCAATTAAGATTGTTTTACAAGGAAATAGTTCTACAAGGCCAATCTAATTAGCTTGCCATACACTATTCCAATAATTTCTCACTTGCTCTAAAGCCAATGCCCTATAGCCTTGAGACCCATCTTCATAAGATGTCCTTCAAAGAACTTTAACTTTTAGGGGTTTAGGCAATGGTTTTGTTATATTCTCTTTTAAGGTAACTTTATCCACTCAATTGTTACTTCTATGAATTGATATCATATATCAAAGGTTAATGCATTTACTATGATTGGATCACTAGAGGAATTCTTAGCTCAAGTCCTAAATTATCTTCCAAAGATAATCGTAGGCTCATGCATGCCAGATACTATATCCAACTCTTAGATGAAGTTTTATTCAAACACCTTCTTTTGTAGTTTCCAAAACCACAATGTATTTCACCTTAGTGGTTATCTAGGACATGGTGTCTAGTTGGAACGTTTTCAACATACTATACCGCCATTAAGAAAAAATATGAATCCAAAAGTGGATTTTAGATCATCTATATCATATTAGAAATTAAAACCCAAAAACTCAGCGAGTTTCAATTCTCTATTACCATATACCAAAAATAAGTCCTTAGTCCTTCTCAAGTATTTAAGGATTATTTTAATGGTCATCTAGTGATATTTATGGGGATTAGATTAGAAACGACTTGTAACTATTAGAGTGTGTGCCAAATCTAGACATGTACATTGAGCGACGTATAATATGCTCATGTAGTGGACATATAAGGTATGTGGGACATTCTATGTCTCTCATTGTCAGTTTAAGGAGACGTATTCCTAATACGCAAGTTGCTTTTCCCAAATCCTTCATGGAGAATTATGTAGATAACCATACTTTAGTACACTTTAACATTTCTTTCTCATTCTCAATGAGAAAAATATTATCGACACAAGGTACAATAAATTTTATACGACTCCCACTAGCCTTTGTACACACAAGGTTTATACACCTTTTTGACAAAGCCAAACGATTTAGATATCTTATTAAAAATTGTATGTTCCAAGTTCGGGACATCAATTTGTATCTATAAATGGATCCCTTGAGTTCACAAACCTTGTGCTCACTTTCTTTGCATGGAAAACCTTGTGGTTGCTCTATATAGATTTCTTTTCCAATGTTTTCATTGAAGAAAGTGATTTTTACATCAATTTACCATATCTCATATTCATAATACGTGACTATGGCAAGTAAAAATCCTAATGAACTTAGGCATCGTGACTAGTGAAAAGGTTTTCTCAAATTCAATACCGAGTCTTTGAATGTCCTTTTGGCACTAGTCACACCTTAAAGGTCATCACCTCTTTGTCAAATTCTAGCTTTCGCTTATAGATTCACTTGCAACCATCAAGAACTGTTCCCTCTAATATATCTTCCAAAGTTTATACTTTGTTCGAGTATGTGGAATCCATGCATTTAGCTAATGTCTTAATTCTATGTCTAACATAGCTTCTTCATAGGTTATCAAATTATTATCCGATTAGCCTATCTCATGAAGAAATCCAAACTTTTTGAGTTGTTTCTTGATTAGGTCCAACCTTCTCAGAGATTATGTGTGAGGCTCTTTGATATTTATTTGTTTCTACTACTTATGGGATTTGATGGTCATTTTGAAATTCACTAAGTTCAATAATAACACCTTTTCTATCTTATGGAAATTTCTTTTCCAAAATGATGGTGTTCCTCAAAGAAAAACACCTTTTCTTCTAGGGGATCTTAAAACTAATAACCCAAAGACTCTTTTAGGTATATCACAAATTTGCACAAGGTGGATTTACTATCCAACTTGTCTCCCATTATCCATCTCACATAAGCAGAAGAGCCCCAAACCATTAGATAATGATGAGAGGGTACTATGCCATACCATATCTCATAAGGCACCTTCGGCACCAACTTTAAAGGTATTATACATAGTAACTTTGCCACTGTTATTAAGGCATATCCTTAAAAGAATATAGGCGCATCAAAGAAGCTCATCATGGAATGTATAATGTCCAACAAGGTGTGGTTTCTCTTTTCAGCTACTCTATTATGTCAGGGTATGCGGGGTGGAGTCCATTGAGAGAGAATCCTATTCTCTTTTAGATAATCCAAGAATTTTGGTACTTAAGTATTCTCCCGCTTAATCCAATTGAAGACCTTTAATGCTAAGAGCCAATTACGTTTCCACTTCATTCCTATACACTTTGAACTTTTCAAAGGCTTTGGAATTATACTTCATAAGATACACATGTTTGAAATGACTCTAATCATTGGTGAAGGTGATGAAATAAAAATAGCCTTCATTCCTACTAACTTTTAGTAGTCTACAAATATCCGTATGGATCAAATCCAAAGGACTTGTGGAGGGCTCTGTTTGTCCCATGAAAAGGACCTTGTGATTTTTTCTTTCAAACAAGATTCACAAGTGAAAAAGTCCTCAATACTATTAACATTTAGTACTTTGAGAGCTTCTAACTCACTCTTCTTATTTTTAGAGATATGCCCAAGTTATGTATGCCATAATAGCACCTTCTTGGTTATCTAATTTTTCTTCATTGAAAGTGCATTAGTGATGGTTGAAAATCTAATATGCATAATCCTTCATTGAGTGTACCATAAGCAACTAAAGAACTTATTCTTTGATGCTTTCAATCTCCCATTTGATATAGAAGGATCAAATGCTTAGCCATCCAAAACAAGAATTGAAATATTATTCTCAACAATATATATTACATTATAACAAATGTTGAACATAATTATGAAATTCTCTAAGTCTAACTTATTATACGCCTTCGGCTTAGGTCACAACTCTTGCTTCTTTGCCAAGGCATTGGATCATATCCCCATTACTTAGTTTTATTTTTCTTTCTATTCTTTGTAACATCTTACAAAGAAAGGAACCACATCCAATATCATATATCTATGGGGAAGATTTATTCTAAAATGCATTTCAATAAAGTATATATCCTTCTTAAGGGTTGTGAGGTATTCGTTGCAATACCGCTTCCAATGGTCTATCTTGCCAAAGTAGAAACAAATAATGTCAACTATATCGTTTATAATCTTCTTGACTTCTTCAGTTACCTTTAATAGTTATTTTCCCTTGGAGGAAAAATATTTCTTCCTTTTACCTCTTTTTCTAGCAACCCTAGGGCTCGTAGACATGGAGGAGGAAAAAAGTGTCAAAAGTTTGCCCTTGTCATGACAGTCTTTTTCTAGATCAACACTTTCATCAATAAAACTCAATAAGAATATGAGGGTCAAATCCTCATGGAGATCATAGTCTATCACTATGTCCAAGTTGAAAAGCATCTCCAAACTTAGTCATCTTTAGACTGTAGTCGATAACATATGACTTCACATTCATCCTAGCTTTAAAAATCTCCTTTGACAACATGAACTTCTCATACCTTGTTTGCTTTACAACTCTTCTAAATTTTAACCAAGGTGCTATTCATGTGTTCTTAAAACTTTTGAAGTTTGTAGATGTCATTATGAGACTAAAGGATAAGATGCTCCTAAACCCAATTCATGAACATTTCACATGTCTCTAGATCTATATTAATCCTAAAGGGATTAGGAGTACCATAATATAGGACCTACATTGCTTCTACAAATCTAGAATGTTTTTTTTAGGTTAAGTTAATTATGGAAACTTGGCCTAATTAGTTTATTAGTTTCCAAACTAATGTTGAGTGGAATATTAAGCCATTCTTGAGATTTCACAAATCATCAAAGGTGAAAAAGAGAATATAAGCATGTGATGGAATTTGATATTGAAAATATGTTCATAGTTTTTTAAGCATGTTTTTCTCCCATAATTTTATTAAATCCTTCATGCTTAAGAAGAATTCAAGAAATTATATTTTATTGTGAGAATCAAGATGCTAAACACTTGCAAGTGGACCCTTGTGATCGAATGTATATCCACGAGCAATTCAAAGGTAAGCAACTTTTGCTAATAGCATCTCATGTGACTTTTGATATGTTTTGCCTCACTATTTCATGTAGAACCCTTAATGGATGACTTCTACATTATTTAGTGTTAACTTAAACCTACCAATCAAGCTTTGATTCGAGATGGGCATCACAATATCCCCCATGACTGAGTGTATAATGTGTGGGCATTCCCAAATCAAAGGTAAATCTCATTCAAAGTATATAATCATAGCTTTTCTCCTAAGCGTGATCCTCATGACTGAATGTATATCACACAATGGTGGTAGCATGTCATGCCTTATTTTATTGGTAGAAAGCTTATACTAATTAAAACTCTTTTAATTTGTATCTATTTAGACTCAATATTTGAAAAGCATTTAGACATTCTAAGTGGAGGGATTTTGCTTGCAAAGATTCCATGATTTTATCTTCTTATTTAGGTTCTCTATATCCTAATTATGTATCTAATAAATTAATAGAATATGAAAAGCATAAATAAGTAAATAGCCTAGCATGTTTCTAGGGTGAGACGACCATAAGCCTAGTAAAGTGATGCATTTAGAGCCATAAGTGCATCACTCGGTTGATTTTAATTGGGTTGATTAAACTAAACTATTATATGGGTGTATCCCATACATTCATGGGCCTTCAAGCGTCCTTGGAAGCTCTTTGCTCCTTGCAAGTTTTATAATAGAAAAAAAACCTTACTCCTAGTGATTTTACTCTCATGATTTTTACAAGATAGAACAAGAGGTATGCAAGTCCCATTTAATACAACCCATTTCAACAACTTGAAATTAATAAAATCAATTTTAAAAGGCTCATGATCATCCCCATTTATTATTCATTCAACGATTAAATAAGTAATAAACATATCTAGAACTGACAATCAATTCCATCAGTTAAGTGCTTATCTCATAAAAAAATAATTCAACAAGCATAACATTTATGCAATAAGTTGGAGACTAACTTGAACGAGGCTTTAAAAGTAATCAAAAATGTTAAACATATTATTGAGAACTTTCACAACGCTTGTGCATCCATAAAATAGGACTAAACATCATTTCTAGCTACCAAAGGAGCCACAAACTTGCCCAATCTGAGATCGTGCTCTATTGGCCGAGACAAGCACATGGCTAGGTATTAAAAACTCAGTCACTTGCCTATTACAGTGTGCTCAAAGCCAAAAACCTATCTTATTTTGGGTCAAAGGTGAGTCAAGCCGATTTTACCTCAATTTTTGTACACCAACAATTCCTAAACTCTTTCTAAACATTAAATCACACCTTATGGACCAATTTCTAGACCTAGAACACTTTTTAAAATTGGAAATTTAAGTTCACAATCATGCTTTAAAATCAAGTTTAAGTAAGAATTAAATTCTCTAAAGATCTCCAACTAAAATTCCAATCCAATTGGATCTAAAAATGACCAAAACTCATTTGATCAATCATCAATATGCTATATCAACATATAACATCCACTAATGCTAATTCAACATTAATAGCTTTGAATTAAAATATACTCATCATATAAATCAACACTTAAATTACATAATGATGTGCTTGCAATTCATCAATCAAGGAGCCACAAAAAATCAACAAAACACTCCAATCCATTATGTGAATCAAGTATTTCATTATGTTTTTCAATCCATCACACAAATCAATCAATAAAAAATTCAAATCAGGCAAGAGTAGTACTAGGATCTAACAATTAAAAGTTCAAAAGTTAAAATTAACGAGGCTAATCAAGCTAACAAGGATATAAACAAGCCATAGATACAGATTTATTAAGAGGATTACCTTGATTATCAAATTTCCAAGGAGATAGTGGTGAACTCTTTACTAATCTAGAATTTGCCAGAAACTAGTACAACATAGAAATAACAACTTTTGCTTGGCTTCAAGGTCTCCAAAATTCACGAAATTAAATAAGATTATTATAAACTCAATGATGAATATCTTGGGAAAAATTTGAAGCAAAAATTGATCTAGATCATCTCATATAAAATTCCACAAAATTACTGCTCTTCACAATAGATCTCCAAGGCAAGTAAACCAAATGTTTTGCCTCTATTGATACGATCCACACACTAATTGAAATTCAAATTTCTCCTCTAATTTAGCTGTATAAATGAGAGGAGAAAGGCATAGAGAAGGCCAATTTTTGGGTTGGGAGAAGAGGAGAGAGAAAATCTTCAACTCATGAGGCAATGCTTGGAGAGAGGGTTTTGGGGGGAAATGCAAAGAATCTAATTCTTGACACCAATTGTGCAAGTTCTAAATCCTAACACCTCTATATAAATATATAGATGGAGGATGGCATGATACCAAGTCAGTATCACTATTCCCTCAAGGTGGGTGGCCACTTGCAAGCTTCGGTGGCAATTTTAAATTCAAGTCTCAATTAAATTTCATGTGCCTTTCAACTTATTTTGTAATCAAATTTTAAATTAATTAAAATAATAATTCAACTGAACTCTTTATTTGAATTTTTCCTCCAAAATATATTCATCTCATTAAGTAAATTAATTAAACACTTAATTTAACTCTTTAAGTTAACTTGATCAATTGATGATCAATTTGGCACCAAATAATTAATTTCTTAATTATTGGTTTAATTGAACTCCTTAAATCAATTGATTAATTTAATATTTAAATTAATCAAGCTAAAATTGACCACAAAATTGATTACCTCAAAATCGGTTCACTAGGAGTGAATATTCTAACACTTAGAAAATTTCTCCATCAATTAGGAAGCTAATTAGATTTTGTGTGTAACCCAATAGGTTCTATCATTTATTGAACATGGGCTTACAACTCCTTGTGACTTTTGAATATTATATATTTAATTTATTTTAAAACACTTTTAAACTAATTAACTCAATTCAACTCATTAATTGAAGAGTACCTAATTGAAATGAATGCTCCTGAAGAACCATTATAGCTCTATATATACTAAGAAAATGCGATCCTTTTGCCTTCTATCTCTTGAAAGAGGCTTCGGGTAAGATATTTGTTGACTCTCTAGTAGCCTCAATACTATGTCTTTATTCTCAATGTTCGATTCTATTGTGTGACCTCAACTTTGCAAAACTCCTTTCCCAAATTTTCATGCCACCTTGCATAAGAATTTCTTGGAATTGATCATTATAGAATACATAGAAGATGCACTCATCCATCATAAGGACGAGGAGTCAGATTCTATTTTGGATCTCACAAACCTCTATGCCAAGTAGCTCATACCCAATTTCAACCTGAATGACTCGCCCGGTGACTTAGGATGAGTCAAAGCATATAGGCTAGACATAATATTACCATGGATCCTCAGGTTAGAGGGCTAATAATATACACTAGCATAAGTGGGAGAATTAACCACTCTGACATACCACTATAGCTATCTAGTAGATTCTTCATATGGTTCTTCATTACTTTGTTCCCTAACAAGCACCCATCAATATACACTCGTATCTCATATGGTCGCTCATAGAATTGAGTGATATCTAATTCTTGGATTTATGCATCGTTAGTGCAAGCCTATCTGCATCTTAGATGCCTTGTCTCATTAAATCCTATAACTTGAAAGATTTAAGATCACAATTGTAAAAGACTTATTGCATAGTTATTAAACTAAATCCCATGGTCATGAGTAGTCTAAGGGCTTCATCCAAATGCTAGTGAAGTAATATAAAGCATGAGATGAAGATGGCTATATTGAGAATACCATTCAATCAAGATTGTTTTATGAGGAAACAATTTTACAAGGCCAATCTAATTGGCTTGTTGGGCACTATTCCAATAGTAGCAAGTTAATAATGGTTACTTCTCCAACTTACACTAGTGCACATAATTAGTCCTTTGACCTAAAGATTCATTGTAGTCTTATGTTTAGGTCTTCATACTTCAGCTCCACTTTTGGCTACTTAGCGAGTGTTTTGGTGGTGATTGGGCATGAGCTATTTAGACATTGAGGTTTATGAGATCTAAGATAGGATTCGACTCCTTATTTTTGCGAAGGGCAAATGCTTCTCCTATGCGCTCTATGATGATTGATTCCAAGAAGTTTTTAGCTAAGGCAGTGTGACAATTTGGAAAAGGGTTTTCTAAAGATGTGGTCACAAATTGGAATCAGACATTAAGAATAGATGTGTAGTATTGAGGCTATTAGAGAGTCGATAAATATCTTGCCCTAGGCCTCTTTCATAGAGATAGAAGATAGAAGAACCATATTTGCATGCTACGCGTAAAGCTAGAATGGTTCACCAAAAGCATCATTTGGCCACTTGTTGGGCTTCATGGGCTTGAGGTTGGATATCGACTATGGAGATTGAACACTCTTCAATTAATAGAGACTAATTGAATTGAGTTGGTTAATTTAAAAACTAACATGAATATATGATAGTCCAAACTCACAAAGGTTGTGATCCCATGTCCAATGAGCAGTTGAATCTAATAGGTTACACATAAAAGCCAATCGGCAATCCTAAATGGTGAGGGGAATTTTCTAAGTGTCAGAAAAATTCCAAGGTGGCTGAAAATTGAGGGAATTAGTTGACACAATTTTTTGTCATTTCAGATTGATCAACTTGATTGTTAAATTGATCTAATTAATTTTAGGAGTTGAATTAAGACAAATTAAATTAAGTGTTAATTTAATTTGGTGCCATGTGACTACCAATTGGTCAAGTTAAGTTAACTAAACTAGCTTAAAGAGTTAAGTTAGTTGACTTGAAGGTTAAGTTAAAGTCACTTTAATTTAATTAAAATGAAGAAATTATTTGGAGGGATAATTCAAATGAAATGTTTTTTTGGAGTGGAATTAGAATTTATATGCTGGACATTTCATGAGATGAAATGTAGATTACAAATGAAATTCAATTCACATAAATTGACATGCAACTTGCAAGATGCTTGCAAGTTGGCATGCTTAGCTAGCGTCCCCCACCTTGAGGAAAATGTGATGCCACCTTAGTAGCACACAATCCTCCCTCTATATATAGATATAGAGAAGATCATACACATATTTTGTGCATCTAAAAGTTAGATCCAAAATTTTCCTCAAAAAGTGATTCTCCCATGAGTTGAGGCTTCACTCTCTTCTTCATCTCCCACTCATTTTCAGCCTCCCACCAGCTCTCTTTCTCCTTGATTTTTCCAGATAAATTGGGGAGAAAAGGATGGTCAATTGGTGTGTGGACTTTGGCATTAGAAGCAAGGCGAATTTCAGATTGCTTGTTTTTGATGATCCTCTGTTCCAGTAGTGACTTTCTGGACTCTGTTCGAGGTCTTGCCAGAATATTTTGGAGCTGCATTTTTAGCTGAACATTATATGTTGAGGTAGAGAAATTTTGGTCCAGATTTTGCTTGAATCCGAGGTGATTTGCCTAATCAAAAGTTGATCATACCTTGCTTCGCCAGAAGCAGTCTGCTTTCGGGATTGGAAGCACAACTTCAAGTTTTGGTTGGATTTTTCTTGAAAGGTAACAATTTGAACTTAATCCATTATACAAACATGATTTAGATCCTTGGAATGCTGTAATCTAAGTTATATTTCAATTTTTAAATGTTTAAATTAGATCATTAGCATTACACCTCTTTCATCCATATCTTATTGATCTATGAGATGCATGGTTAGGTTATAAAAAACCTAAATAAGAAGATAATATTGATTAGATCTTTGCAAGAAAGAAAATCCCTACACTTAGAATGTCTAAATGATTTAAAATATTGAGTCAAAACAGATACATATTAAAAGGAGTTTTAATTAATCCATGCCTTCTACCAATAGTATGTGGCATGATGACGCTACCATCATTTGTGATGTTTCACTAGTCGTGGGTCATGCTTATGGTGAAAATTTGTGAACATATACTTAGTATATGATGCACCTTTGATTTGAGGCTTCCCATGCAATGGCACACTAGTTGTCAGATGATGTCGAGTGGTCTCAAATCAAAGCTTGATTGGTGGATTTGACTTAACACCTAATAATGTAGATGTCATACAAATTGTGGGACTATATGAAAAGTGAGGTAAAATATATCAACAGTTGCATGAGATATAATTAGCAAAAGTTTCTTATCTTTTGATTGTTTGTGGATGTCTAACAAGTCATGGGTCCACTTACAAGTCCTTAGGGTCTTGATTCTCAGTAGAAAATGAGATTTTTCTAATTCTTCTAGGGGGTGAAGAATTTGATAAATAGTGGGAGAAAAACATGCTTGAAAGACCATGAACATGTTTTTAAATATCATTCAATCACATGCTTATATTCTCTTTTTCAACTTTGATGATTTGCGAAATATCAAGAATGGCTAAAAATTTACTCAATATTTTTTATGGAAAACAATAAACCAATCGAGCTTAACTTCTACTTTTGACTAAACCTTAAAATAGTTCTAGATTCCAAGAAATGGATATATGTCCTATATCATGGTGCTCCTAATCCCATAAGGATTAAACTAGATCAAGAGACATGTGAAATGTTCATGAATTGGGCTGAGGACCTTTCTATTCTATAGTTTCATTTTTATATCTACAAACTTCAAAAATCTCAAGGACACATGAATAGTTCCTTGGTCTAAGTTTATAAGAATTGTAAAGCAAACAAGGTATGAAAATTTCATATTGTCAAAGGAGATTTTTCAAGCTAGGATGGAGAGAAGTCATGTGTCATTGACTACGATCTATAAGTCATGTGTCATTGACTACAATCTATAGATGATTAGGCTTGGAGAAGCTTTTCAACTTAAATGTAGTGATGGACAACAATTTCCATGAGGATTTGATTTTCACATCCTTGCCAAGTTTTATTGATCAAAGTATTGATTAAGATGAAAACTACCATGACAAGGACAAACCTTTGATGCTTACTTCCTCCACCAAGTCTATAGGCCCCAATGGTGCTAAAAAGAGAGATAAAAAACAAAAAAAGTTCTTCCTCCAAGGGAAAGCAACCATTACAAGTATCTAGTGGAGTTAAGAAGATTATACAGAATATAGTCAATATTATTTGTTTCTAGTTTGCCGAGATAGGCTGTTGGAAGCTATATTGTAAGGAATACCTTGCAAACCTAGAGAAGGGTATGTACTTTATTGGAGTACATTTAAGGATCAATTTTTCCTCATGGATATATGATATCGCATGTGGTTCTTATTTTGTAACTTGTTACAAAGAATAGAAAGCTGAATAAAACTTAGTGATGTGGATATGATCCATCACCATGGCAAAGAAGCTAGAGTTATGGCCAAAGCCAAAGATGAATAATAAGTTAGACTTAGGGAATCTAATAATTGTATTAAACTTTTGTTATAATGTACCACATATTGTTGAGAATGTTATTTCAATTCCTATTATGGATAATGAAGGATTTGATCCTTTTATATCAAATTGGAGATTGAAGGTATTAAAGAATGGGTTCTTTAGTTGCTTATAGTATACTTAATGAAGGTTTATATAGTTCTGGATTGTCAACCATCACTAATGCACATTCAACAAAGTAAGAAAATTAGATATTCAAGAAGAGGCCATGTTATGACATGCAAGACTTGGACATATCTCTAAAAATAGAATGATCAAGTTAGAAGCTCTCAAAGCACTAAATGTTAGTGGCATTGAAGACCAATCTACTTGTGAATCTTGTTTGAAGGAAAAAATAACCAAAGCTCCTTTTATAGGACAAATGGAGCATATCATAAGTCCTTCGAATTTGATCCATATGAATATTTGTGGCCTACTAAGAGTTAGTGCAAAAGGAGGTTATTCTTACTTAATCACCTTTACTAGTAATAATAGTTAGTTCAGACATGTATATCTTATGAAATACAATTACAAAGCCTTTGAAATCTTCAAAAAGTATGGGAATGAAGTAGAAAAGCAAAAGGAACTTAGTATTAAAGCTCTTTGATCGAATAAAAGAAAAAAATACCTAAGCACTGAATTTTTAAGTTATCTAAAGGAGAATAGGGTTTTTCCTCAATGGAACTCTACCCTGGCATACTCCAACATAATGGAGTAGCTGAGGGGAGAAATCGTAGCTTGTTAGATATAATAAATTCCATGATATGCTTTCTCCATATGCCTATATCCTTTTGGGGATCCACTTTAGAAACAACAGTGAAGTTACTAAAAGAAATACCTTCAAAGTCAGTGCTAAAAACACCGTATGAGATGTGGTATGGCAAAAGCACCCTCTTAGCATTATCTAAAAGTTTAGGGATCTCTTTCTTTTGTCAAGCAATTAGTAAGTAACAAGTTGGATAGTGGATCCATCTTGTGCAAGTTTGTGAGAAGCCTAAAAGAGTCTGTGGGTGGTTGCTTATATGATTCCTTGAAACAAAAGGTGTTTGTTTTGAGCAACTCCCACTTTTTCGAAAAGAAATTTCCATTATATAGAAATGATGTTGTTGTTGAACTTGATAAAGTTCAAGATAATCATCAAATCCTACAAGCGATGAAAATAAGAGACCCTTACACATAATGTATAAGAAGGTCAAACTGAATCAAGAAGTAACCTAAAAAGTTTGGATTCCTTCATAAGACGAGCCAATCGGATAGCGATTCAAAGACCTATCAAGTAATTATATTGGACATAGACTTGGGACATTGGCTTGACATTATAAAATCTAAAATGAACTCCATGTACTCCAACAAAGTATAGACTCTAGTAGATCTACCAGAAGGAATAGTTTCATTGGTTGCAAGTAGATCTATAAGCAAAAGCTAAGATTCAATGGAGAGGTTATAACCTTTAAGATATAATAGTGGCAAAAGGTTACACTCAAGTACACTTTTCTCATTGGCAATATGAGTGGTAAAATGTCAATGACATCCTTCTTATTGGGAATAAAGTGGGAATGTTAGAGTGTACTAAAACATAGTTATCTACTCAATTCTCCATGAATGACTTGGGAGAAGCATCTTACATGTTGGGAATACGTATCTATAGAGATAAATTGGGAAGGATGCTAGGGTTTTCCCAAATCTAGTATATCGACAAGATACTAAAGATAATTAGTATATAAGAATCCAAAAGAGGATTCCTCTCCATGGAACATGGCATTCGGCTTTTCAAGTGTATAGCCCTAAAACTGATAATGAGAGACAGAGAATGTCCCATATACCTTATATATCTACTATAGATAGCATAATGTATGTCATTCAATGTACAAGACCAAATATGGCACATGCTCTAAGTGTTACGAGCCATTTCCAATCTAATCCACATAAAAGTCACCGAATAGCTGTTAAAACAATCCTTAAGTACTTGAAAAGAATTAAGAACTTATTTTTGGTATACATCAATAGAGAATTAAAACTTAAGAGTTTTCAAATTCTAGTTTCCAATCTGATGTAGATAACCTAAAATCTACTTTTGGATTTAAATTTTACCTCAAAGGCAACATGGTGAGTTGGAAAAGTTCCAAACAAGACATGACGGTCGAGACTTCCATTGAGGTGGAGTAATTTATAGTTTTGAAAACTACAAAGGAAGGTTTTTGGATAGAAACTTCATCTAAGAATTAGATATAGTGCTTAATGTACATAAGCTTATGGTTATCTTTTGAAGTCGGCTTAGGACTTGAACTAAGATCTCATTATTGATTTGAACACAATAAATGTAATATCATTTGATTTATGATATCAATTAATAGAGGTGAGAATTGAGTGGAAATAGTTTTCTTAGAAGAGAAGATAGAAAAACCATTGTCTGAACCCCTAAATGCAAATGGTCTTTGAAGGACATCTTGAGAAGATGGGCTTTAAAACTATAGGGAGTTAGCTTTAGAGCAAGTGGAAGATTATTCAAATAGTATCCCTCAAGCTAATTAGATTAGCATGTAAATTATTTCATATGTGGTGCAATTTTGTTCGAATGATATTCATAAAATGGCCATCTTGATCTTACACTTATATTACTTCATTGGTTTTTGGTTGAAGCCCTTAAATCACATAAGACTATGGGGCTTGGTCCGTACATTTGATGATAGTCATGAAATAAGTCTTATACAGTCGTAATTCTAAGTTTTTCAAGTCATATGATCTTATGAGATAAGGCATTTGAGATCCAAATAGACTTGCACTAATGATGCATAAATCTATAGGTTGGATGATACTCTATTTCATGAGCAATGTCATATAAGATGTGGGTATATGTTGATAGGTGCTTGTTAGATAACAACATACTAGAGACCCACCTAGAGAATCCATTAGATAGTTGTATATGCAAGTCGGTAGTAGCAAAGTTCTCCAGCTTATGCAAGTTATATAATTAGTCCTTTGACCTAAGAATCTATGGTAACCTTGTGTTTGGATCTTCAGACTTTGACTCTTCCCTGGCCATGTAGCAGGCTATTCAGGTGGAGATTAGATATCAGCTACTTAGACATAGAAGTTTGTGAGATCAAATATGGGATCTAAAGAATAAGTATATCTCCTATATATTCTATAATGATCGACTCTAAGAAATTATTGCACAAGGTAGTATGGAAATTTATAAGAGGAGTTTTCCAAAGATGAGGTCATAAAGGGGAATCAAACATTAGGAATAGAAACATAGAGTCAAAGCTATAGGGAGCCGCCAATTATCTTGCCTAGGCTTCTTTTTGGGAGACTAGAAATGGAAAGAACATATTTACATGGTACACGTTGAGCTAGAATAGTTCTCCAAAAGCATTCATTTCAGCTAATGAGTTGTGCTTCATAGACTTAAGTTTAGATATCAACCATAGAGATTGGAGACTCTTCAATTAATGCAGATTAATTGAATTGAGTCGATTAATTTAAAGGAGTTTAAACTAGTGCGAATATTTAATATTCTAAAATCACAAAAAATTATGAGCCTATGTCAAATGAATGGTATAACCTAATAGGTCACACATAAAAGCCAATCGCATATCCTAGGTGATGAAGGGGAATTTTCTAAGGAGTTAGAAATATTCCCACTTGACTAATTTGGAGGTTACCCGATTGACACAAATTGTGGTCATCTTGGCATGATCAATTTAATTTTTAAATTGATCTAATTAATTTAAGGAGTTAAATTAAGAACAATTAATTATGGAATTCATTATTTGGTGCCACATGACTATTAATTAGTCAAGTTGACTTAAAGAGTTAAGTAAAGAAATACTAGCTTTAGGAGCTAAGCTAATTGACACAAAAGCTAAGTTAAGGTAATTAACTAAATTAAATGATTTTAATTTAATTAAAATGGAGAATTAATTTTGGAGGGAAAATTCAAATAAAGAATTTATTTGGTGTGGCATTAGAATTTATTTAGATGACATTTCATGTGATGAAATAAAGATTCCAAATAAAATTCAAATTCACTTGCCAACTTGTATACTAGTGGATGCCACCCCTTGATGAAGGTATGAGGCTACCTTGGCATCACACCATCGTCTTTCTATATATAGATATAAAGAGAGGCAGCCGACACACTTGCTTACATTACATTCCATGTGAATTAGATCTACGAATTAGATTCTCTCATTTTCCCCCAATTCCCAAGTGTTGCCTCATAAGTTGAAGCTTCACTTTTCTTCTTTGCCTACCTCCAAACCAAGCCTTCATTTTTATATTTCTTCTTTTTATTCTCTAGCTAATATTGAGGTGAATTAGATAAAGCATTAATGTGTGGATCTTAATATTAGAGATAAGACAATTGAATTGCTAGCCTTTGGAGGTTTTTCTGGAAGCATTTTGAGCTAAATTTTTAATAGAGATACATCAATAAGTTGGTGTTATTTTGGTTTAAATTTCACTCAAATCGGAGTTCATTTAGTCGAGAAAAGTTGCTTGGATTTTATTGTGTTACTAGGGAGATAGATTCAAGGAGTTGTGATCTTCTACTACTTTTCTTTGATTTTCTAAAAATCAAGGTAATCCTCATACCAAATCTGAATCTATGGCATGTTTAGGTCTTTAGTTTTGTATGTAGCAAAGTTATTTTAGCATTTTTATGTTTTGATAATTGGGTTCTAATACTACATGTGACTTTAAGACCCACTAGAGGGTATAGCACTCATTGGTTGCAAATGGAACTATAAGTAGAGCAAAACTTTGATAGAGAGGTTATGACCTATAAGGTACAACTAGTGGTAAAACATTATAGTCACAGGCCCCGCATCAATTTTGAGTAAACATCTTCACCGGTCACTATGCTTAAGTCTATTTAGATTTTCTACAATAGCCCTATATTATGACAATGAGATATGATAAATGAATGTAAAGATTGCTTTCCTTGATGGAAACATTGAAGAAAAAATCTATATAAAGCAACCACAAGGTTTTACATCCAAAGAGAGTGAGCAAAGGGTTTGCAAACTTGAAAGGTCCACTTATGGTCTTAAACACACTTCCCGAAGTTGGAATATACATTTTGATAAGACAGTCAAATTGTTTGGCTTTATCAAAATTATGTGTCAACCTTTTATGTATAAGAAGGCTATTGGAGTAGCATACAATTTGTTATGCTTCATATTGATGACATTTTTCTCATTGGGAATGAGAAAAAAATTTTAGAGTGCACTAAGGCATGGTTATCTATACAATTTTCCATAAAGGATTTAGGAGAAGCATCCTTCATATTAGAAATATGAATCTATAGAGATAGATTGAAGAGGATATCGGGGGAAACACCAAACATTGACAAAATACTAAAGAGGTTTAGTATAGAGAAATCTAAGAAGAGATTCATCTCGATGGGACATGGTCTTTATCTCTCTAAGTCTATAGCCCTTAAGACTGAAGATGAGAAAGAAATAATATCCCACATACCTTATGCATTTACTGCTGGGAGCATAATGTGTGCTACTTAATGCACAAGGCCAGATGTAGCACATGCTCTAAGTATTACGAGCAACTTTCAATCTAACCCTATGAACATCACTAGATAGCCACAAAAAAAGTCTTTAAACTACTTGAGAAGAGCTTAGGATTTATTTTTGGTGTGTGACAATGGAGAATTAAAAATCGAGAGATTTTTGGATTCTAGTTTTCAATCCGATATAGATGATCTAAATCTACTTCAAGATTTATCTTTTACCATAATAATTGCATAGTGAGTTGAAAGAGTTCTAACCAATACACCACAACCGATTCTACCATCACAGTAGAATGTATTACAACTTTGGATGTTGCAAAGGAAGGTGTTTGGATGACAAACTTAATACAAGAGTTGGATATAGTGCCTTATATTACTAAGCTTGCAGTTATCTTCTATGCAAACAACGAAGTGGTTTTGCAAGCAAAAGGCCCAAGATCTCTTCAGCGATCCAATAATATTCTATTGTGTTATCATTTGATCCAAGAGATCATTGATGGAAGCAACATCCGAGTGGAGAGGATAGCCTTAAAAGAGAATATAATAGATCCACTAACTAAACTCGTAATGCTAAATATCTTTGAAAGACATCTTGAGAAGATGGGTCTTAAGACTATGGGAAATCAGCATTAGGGTAAGTAGGAGATTGTTGGAATAGTTCCCCGTAGCTAATTAGACTAGCATGTAAACTATTTCATTTATGATACAATCTTAATTGAATGATATTCATATTAAATGGCCATCTTCATCTTATGATTATTTTTCTTCACTAGCATTTAGCTGAAACCCCTAGATCACACAAGACTATGAGACTTGGCTATGTATTTGGTGGTGATTATAGAATAGGTCTTACATGGTTGTGATGTTAAAACATTCCAAGTCATAGAATCTTAAGAGATAATGCATTTGAGATTTAGATAGACTTGCACTACCTATGCATAAATTCAAAGAGTTAGATAATGTTCTATTTTATAAGTAGTCCATGTTAGATATGGGTACAATTAGTGGGTGCTTTTTAAGAAACAAGTTCACTAAAGACTCGCCTGGAGAATCTACTAGATAATAGAAGTAACAAATTAGTAGTTGCAAGTTCTCCTACCTATGCTAGTGCTTACTATTAGTCCTCAGACCAAAGAATCCATGTTAACCTTATGTTTAGGTTCTCATACCTTGACTTGTCCTTGACCACATAGCGGGTCATTTCGATTGAGATTGGGTATGAGCTACTTAGACATAAATGTTTGTAAGATCCAAGATAGGATTTGTCTCTTTGTTGTTGTGAAAGGAAATTGCATTTTCTATTTATTCTATAATGAGCAATTCCAAAAAATTCTTATGCAAGGTAGTATGATGATTTAGGAAAGAAAATTTCCAAAGATGAGCTCATAAAAAGGAATTGAATGTTGGGAATAGAAATATAGTTATCGAAGCTCTTAAAGAGCTAGCAAATATCTTGCCCTAGGTCTCTTTTGGGAGATAAGAGACAGAAAGACCATATTTGCATAGTTCGCATAGAGTTAGAATGATTCGTAAAGAGCATATTCATTTCAACGAATTAGTTGGGCTCCATAAGCTTGAGGCTAGACATTAACCATGGAGATTGGATATTCTTCAAATAATATAGATTAGTTGAAACAGTTAATAGTTTAAAAGAGTTTAAACTAGTACAAATATTTCAATATTCAATATATCACAAAAGTTGTGAGCTCATGGAGTTAGAAAGTTCACCATTGCCATTTTTATGGAGAAATAGGTTGACTAAGTTTTTGGTCATTTTAGATTGATTAATTTAATTGTTAAAATAATTAAAATAATTTAAGGAGTTAAATTAGATCAATTAAATTAAAGAGTTAATTTAAATGGTGCCATATGACTATTAATTAGTCAAGTTAATTTAAAGAATTAAGTTGACGTCTTATAACTTAAAGAGTTAGTTAATTTACTTAAGGGGTTAAGTCAAATCAATTAATAAAATTAAAGAATTAATTTAATTAATATGAGGAATTAGTTTTGGAGGAAAAATTCAAATAAAGGAGTTCATTTGAGGTTAATTTAGAATTAATTTGGAAGATATTTTATGAGATGAAATGTAGGTACAAATTAAATTCAAATGCATGTGAAATGTAAATTAAATTCAAATGCAAGTGAAATTTACATTTCACATGCAAGTGGATTATCAAGTTTGCAAATCACCTCATGCAGGGTATGATGCCAACTTGAATCACACCATCTACTCTATAAATAGTGAGAGATGACTAGCCACTTGAAATTCCACAGCTTCCTCACCAAATTCTCTCAATATTTTGGCTCTCCCTCTCCTTCTCCCATTGGTTCTCTAGTTTATTAGAGATAGATTTGAGCTCTCCTTAAGTGTGTGGATAATAACATTGGAGGCCCCACATTTGGGGAGCTTTTGCTTCTGAAGATCTACTGTTGTCCAACAACTTTGGAGATATCTTTGGAGGTCTTGATATGCTTGGATTTGGCTGGAATTTTAAATAGAAGTTCTTGAGTGTGTTTTGGAGCACTCAACAAATTTTCAGCTAATTTGGAGTTGATTTGGTTGGTCAATTGTTGGTTTGATTTTGCTATGCATAGGGCACTTTGAAGTGTTCGTTGGTGTCATCCTTGATCTACCTTTGGATTAAGCATTCAAGGTAACTTTATGCCATTAAATCCTCATTAAATACATTATTAGATTCTTGAATTTGGAGTAGGTAAGTTTTATTTGGCCTTTTTGTGGTTTTATAATTAGATTCTTGGGCTACTCTATACTTCATGATTGACATATTGACATGGGCAATCATTTTATCATTCATATAGCGAGCAGGATGACACTTATAAATTATGTATGCATTTTTGACATGTATATAAATAATAGCCTTCATGCTTTGAAAAAATAAGTATGGTTAAAGTATAACTTAAAGTTGCCTTAGCTTGGAGGATAAGATAAGATCATATTTGATCGATTATGAAGTACGTCCAACTTCATAAAAGCCTATTTGTTGCCAAATGTGTAAAATACTAAAAGGTATTTTAGAAATAACTATCTAGTATTACATAGATCAGGCGCTTGAATAGTGATTGGACTAATGTTCGTATGACATTAAGAGCATGGCATGTCTAAAATTAAGTGGGAGCTCCATCTTAGCATGTATTCCTACTATATGTGCTATGCAACGATTATTAAGAAGAGTGACTGAATGGGTCCCTACTTCATCACTGTGTGAGACCTTATCGTTTCTTATGCCTTTTGGGACTCTGGATCATGTCCTGCAGTGTAAGCTTGATGATGCTATTTTAGCATACCCAATTGCCATGATTAATCTAATCTATTGGAGCATCACTAAGAAAGCTATCAAGACCAAGCAAATAAGCATGAAGGGCTAAGGAAAAACTAAAATTGGTAACATACTCTTGCTCTATGGCTCATAGGTTGGCTGACTAAGTTGAAAGCATTTGACACAGTCATGAGTATAGATACATAGTAGAAATAGTCAAGCATGCTCAACTTGATATTGAGGGATCAAAGATTCTTGATCTAGTGCGACCAAATAGTTTAGGCTAATTGGCATGTTTTGAGCTGTAAGGTTATATTAGTTTAGTGGTAGCTTAATATAGTTTTCCTCACTTCCTTTCTTCTCACTTGGTCACATGCCTTATTCCCTATATGAAAGAAAAGATGTGAAAGTTTATGAATTTGATGAGATTGAATCAAATATGTATGAGTGGGAGATGTTAAGAATTGGGTTGGTTTTTGGACTCTTGACCTACTAGACACTCATATTTGAATAAAATCTTATCTACATCTATAAGGAATAGTAGGTCTTATTAGATTAGAACTCTTACTTGTAAAGAGATGTCGATAAATAATACTCATCTATATCTAACAGAATAAATCTCCCTTATGTGGGATAGACATTATATAGATCTCCCAGATATGTTAGACTCCTAGAAGACTCACCTATAAATAGGCCCTCTTTCTATGAGTTTAAAATATACAACTTGAGTATGCAGTCATGAAAGACAATATGAAATTCATAGTTAATTTTCTAAGTCTTTCTTAGGGTAACACCAATTATTCCCAAGGGTTTAACGTGCACAAGCTTGTAAAAGCTCTAATAGCAACCTTGCGAGGTGAGAAGAAAAAATTGATAGAATGTTGTTTGAGCTTAGAGATTGTGAAGCTTGAACGTTTTCAAGGCTTGTAGATGAGCTTCGATCTATGGTTGCATTCATAAGTCTTCTGTTGATTAAAAGATAACACTGAAACACCCTATTTGATATCATGATTTATATGATTAATTGTAATTATATGCTTAAATCATGATTTTCCAACAAATGATAAAGAGAATAAAGTACGTGATATTACATTCCATGAGACAAAAAATATGCCTCATGGAACTAGTGCAAAGGCTAGATTCTTTTTCATCAAAGAGGATGGTCTAAGTCTGCAAGGGAGTCACCTCTGGGAGTAAGCTAACTTTTGTGATTGGAGATGCCATGAAAGAGGTTCAATAGCTAGGAACAGCCCATACTGTATAACTCATATATAGCACCAATTTTAATGAGAGTGTACTTGAGATGCTTTCTTCCTATCTCTAAGGTAAAGTGCTATAAAAATGTGATATCAAATTGGGCTTTAACCCTTAATAGGATTGAAGTGGGATTTCCACGACATATTTGGAGGGCTCACCTAAATGAGAGTTGGCATGGGCCATAGCTATAGATTTGGGCCAACCATAGAGACCTCATGAGAATGAAGCTGAAGCGTAAGGCCATTAATGCACTAATCTGCTATAATAATGTCCTAAAGTCAATATCATATGTGTTGTAATTGAAGTTTGACTCAAGGGACCTAATTCAAAGCTTAATCCATAATGTCTCCCTCAAATGGATATTGCAAACAATAAGTGTATGTTCAAGCTTGAAGAGCACATGCAGTGATGATACAGTATAAGCTGCTGGCATCATATGTTTTTGATATATTAAATTTTAGAAATGTTAAATCTTGTGGAGGATTGTTGGAAATAAGCTTTAAAATTTTTCAATTTATTTTATTTCCAAAAAATAGCATTTTATTATGTATTTTAATTCTACATCTAATGTGCTTATTTATTTTTTTGATTTTATATTTAAGGCCCCATTAATCATTTATTATGAATTTTATAATTGTTAGACCATTCTTATTTTATCATTAATTAGGCCCAATTATAATTGATTTTATGGTGATTTTATGATGTTTTAGTAGCCCATTAATCCATTCTAATAATCAAACTTCTTACTCTTATATAAGGGGACCATAATCTATTTGAGGCACACAGAGTTCGTGAGGTTAGACAATTTGGTTTTATATACCCCCACTAGACTATGTTTTTTGGGAATATGACTATAGACTAGTTCCTAGTTTCCTCGTGTTCGTGCATATAGCTTATTGTGGAGTCATGATCAGCTATCAAAACCTACATGTATGGAGGCAATTATGGCTTTTAAGATAGGGACAAGTGCTATGACTCTCAATTGATCTAGCTTCTATTTTCTTGATGCTTTTACATGGTTTGGTTTAATGCTTTTTAAATTATAAATTTATAGAGTAATGAGCATGAAGATGATTTTATTTTATTTTGATATTTTGACATAAATAAAACAATTATCCACAGCATCATGCAATGTTAATTGAGCATGAAAATAATAGCTTTGGATGGGCCCAAGCTTCGCAGGCTTCCATGTTGTAGTTGAAGGTTTGTGTAGTACTAGGATCCAAATATTTTCAAAACAATTGAACAAACTAGCCCACATAATACCACAAGAATCTATACATGCATAGGATTTATATTTAGAAGAGGAAAATGCTTGGGTGAAAGTAGAAAATTTAGAGCAAGAGTTAAGCTCTTCCCAATCGTCAAATGGGCTCTTCACCAGCGCAGAAGGATCACCACCATTTTTTCCATGGATATACTTCTCCATTTAGTTTGAAATTTTAAATAAAACTCTTCAACCCTTTAATGATTCCACAGTCCAAATTTTAGGCCGATTAGATCTCTAGAGGTACTCCAAGCAAAGACAAAAATTGACTGCCAAAAATAGCTCTAGTCAAGAGCAAAAAGAAACCAAATTAGATTGCTTATAATGCAAATATCCACACACTAAATCAGTGACCTATTCTCTTCAAAATGACTAGAGAATCTGTAGAGAATGAGGAGAGAAAGGCTAGGAATATTTTGGTGGAAGGGGGAGGGAGAAGGAGAGAGTGATGGGAGGTTAACAACTTAGATTCCCCCCACACAATATTCTTAGGAGCAAATCACACAAAATGTGCACACCTCACACACATCTGACCAGCCACTCTACCATATCCATATATAGGAGTGGTCACACACCTCCCACAAGGAGGTGATGCCATGTGTCCCTTGTTTAGGTGGCCATTAACTTTGTGATTAGTGAATTTAATTGAAACACAAATTTTATCTAATGAAATGTCTTGCAATTAAATTATAATTCTTATTAAATGAACTCTTTATTTAATAATTCTTCCAAAAATTATCTCTCCAACTTAATTAAATTAAACACTTTAATTTCATTAATAATTATTTGACTTAACTCTTAAGTCAAAGCACTTAACATTTTAAGCTAGTCAAAATTAACTTAATTCTTAAATTAATTTTGACTAGTTGATACTTATGTCACTTCAATTAATTAACCTTCAATTAATTAATTTTAATTTAACTCTTAAATTAATTTGACCAATTTAACATTTAAATTGATCAAGCCAAAATGACTATAATTTTGCCTTCTCCAAAAATCGATCATGAATTTTCTAACTCTTAGAAAATTCTCCTTCCTTCAATAGACTATGTCATTAGCTTTTGTGTGTAATCTATTAGATTTTAGCATTCATTGGAAATGGGCTCACAACTCCTTGTAACTTTTCGAATATTAGATATGCACTTTAGTTTAAATTCCTTTAAACTAAGCGACTCAATTCAATTAATCTCATTAATTGAAGAGTACCCAATTTTCATGTTTGATGTCCAATCTCAATCCCATGGAGCCTAACTAATTGGCCGAAATGAATGCTCTTGAAGGGCCATTCTAGCATTACGCGCACTATGCAAATACAGTCCTTCCATTTTTTATCTCCTAAAAGAAGCTTCGGGCAAAATATTTATCAGCTCCCTAATACCCTTGATTCTATATTTCTATTATTAATGTTTGATTCCATTTGTGACCTCATCTTTGGAAATGCCTTCCCAAATTGTCACATCATCTTGTGCAAGAATGTCTTGGAATCAATCATTATAGATCACATAGAAGATGCACTCGCCTTTCACAAAGACGAGGAGTTGGATTTCCTCTTAGATCTCACAAACCTCCATGCTAAGTAGCTAACACCCAATCTCTACCCAAAATTCCCGTGAAGTAGTTATGGAAAAGTCACACATAAAGACCAGATATAAGGTTTCCATATACCCTCAGGTCAGAGGACTAATAATATATATTAGCATAAATAGGAGAATTAGATATTATCGACTTGCTACTATGGTTATCTGGTAGATTCTTTGATGGGTCTTTAGTTCCTTGTTCTCTAACAAGCACCCACTAACATGCACATGTATCTCATACAGTTGCTCATGGAACAGAGCAATTTCTAATCCTTGGATTTATTCATCATTAGTGCAAGTTTATCCAGATCTTAGATTCCCTATCTTATAAGATCCTATGACTTGAAAGATTTAAGATCATGATCGTGTGAGACTTATTCCATGATCACTACTAGTTCATGACCAAATCCCATAGTCTTATGTGATCTAGGGGCTTCATTCAAATGCTAGTGAAGTAAATAAAGAGCATAAGATGAAGATGGCCATTTAAAGAATGTCATTCAATCAAGATTGTACCATGAGTGAAATAGTTTACAAGACCAATCTCATTGGCTTGTAGGGTACTATTCAAATAATCTTCCCCTTGCCCTAAAGCTAATGTCCTTTGGCTTTGATACCCATCTTTATAAAATGTCCTCCAAAGACCTTTAGCTTTTAGGGGTTAATATAGTGGTTTTACTATATTATCTTTTGAGGCAACTTTTATCCACTCAGTTGTCACCTCTATCAATTGATATCATATATGAAATGATAAACCATTTACAGTGTTTGGATAACTGATGAGATATTTGCTCAAGTCCTAAATTATCTTCAAAAGATAATCATAGGTGCATGCATGCTAGTCACTATATCCAACTTTTGGATAAAGTTTTTCATCTAAATATTTTTCTTTGCAATTTCCAAAACTACAAATTATTTCACCACAATGGCTTTCTCGGCCATGGTGTCTTGTTTGAACTCTTCTAACTCACCATGCCACCATTAAGGCAAACTATGAGTCAAAAAATTTATTTTAGGTCATCTACCTTAGATTAGAAACTAAAATTTGAAAACTCCTCAAGTTTCAATTCTCCATTACCGTATACTAAAAACAAGTCCTTAGTCCTTCTCAAGTACTCAAGGATAATTTTTACAGCTATCCAGTGACACTTACTGGGATTGGATTTGAACCTAGTTGTAACGCTTAGCGAGTATGCCACATGTGGTCTTGTGCATTGAATTGCATACATTATGCTTCCAATAGTGAAGGCATAAGGTATGTGAGATATTCTTTGTATCTCTTCCTTAGTCATGGAGGCCATAGACTTCAAGAGACGAATGCTATACCCATGGGAAGAAATGCTCTCTTTGATTCTTCTATACTAAACTTCTTTAGTATTTTATTAATGTACGGGGATCGGGAAAGCTCCAGCATCCTCTTTGATCTATCTCTAGAGATATGTATTCCTAATACATAGAATGTCTTTCCCGAATCTTTCATGGAGAATTGAGTAAATAATCATGATTTAGTACACTATAATATTCTTACCTCATTCCCAATGAAAAGGATGTCATTGACGTAAAGCACAATAAACTATATACTATTCCCACTGGCCTCTTGCACACAAATAGTTCGTACATATTTTTGAAAAAGCCAAATAATTTGACTTTCTAATCAAAATGTATGTTCTAAGTTTGGGATGCCTGTTTGAGTCCATAAATAGAACTCTAAAGTTTGCAAACCTTTTGCTTACTCTTATTTGATGTAAAACTTTGTGGTTGCTCCATATGAATCCTTTCTTCAATGTCTCCATTGGGGAAAGCAATTTTTATATTCGTTTGCCATATCTCATAGTCATAATATGTAACTAAGGCAAGTAGAATTCGAATGGACTTAGGCATAGTGACTGGTGAAAAAGTTTCCTCAAAATTGATACTAGGTCATTGAGTGTAACCTTTTGTCACTAGTGGTTCCTTAAAAGTCACCACTTCATCATCTACCCCAAGCTTTCGCTAATAGATCCATTTGCAACCAACAAAACTATTCCCTTTGGTGAATCTACTAAAGTTCATACTTTGTTTGAGTACATGGAGTCCATTTCGGATCTCATGACTTCTAGCCAATGTTTTGAATCTATGTTTGATATAGCTTCCTCATAAGTATTTGGATCTCTATCTGATTGACTGTCTTATAAAGAAATTTAAACTTTTTGGGTTATTTCTTGATTCTGTCTGACCTTCTAAAGGTTGTGTATTAGGCTCTTTGATATTTATTTATTTCTACCACTTTTGGGATTTACGGATTGTCTTAAACTTTACCAAGTTCAATAATAATGCCTTTTCTATCCAATAGAAATTCCTTTCTCGAAAAGGTGGCATTTCTTAAAACAAACACCTTTTGTTCTAGGGATCATAGAAGTAATAACCCATAAACTCACTTGGATATCCCACAAACTTGCACAAGATAGATCTACTATCCAACTTATCTCCCACTATCCGTCTCATGTAGACGGGAGATCCCAAACTATTAGAAAGTGGTGAAAAAGTGCTTTTCTATACCATATCTTAGATGGTGTTTTAGGTACCAACTTTGAAGTTAGTACTCTTAGTAACTTCGCTACCATTATTAAGGCATATCCTCAAAAAGATACAAGCACATCGAAGAAGCTCATTATGGAACATACTATATCTAACAAGGTACGGTGTCTCTTTTCAGCTATTCCATTGTGTTAAGGTGTCCCAAGTGGAGTCTATTAAGGCAGAGTCCCATTCTTCTTTAGATAATCTAAGAATATGGTACTTAAGTATTTTTCCTCTCGATCTAATTGAAGGGCTTTAATACTAAGGTTTTTTTGCTTTTCTACTTCATTGTTATACTCTTTGAACTTTTCAAAGGCCTCAAACTTGTATTTCATAAGATACATTTGTCCGAACTGACTTTACCATCAGTGAAGCCGATGAAGTAATAATAGTCTGCTTTTCTATTAACTCTTAGTGGTCCACAAACATCTATATGGATAAAATCTAAAGGATTTGTGGAGCGTTCCATTTGCCCTACAAAAAGAGACTTGGTCATTTTTCTCTTCAAACAAGATTCACAAGTAGGAGGTCCTCAATGACACTAACATTTAGTGTTTTGAGAGCTTCCATCTTGTTCATCCTATTTTTGGAGATATAACCAAGTCTTGCATATTATAACATGGTATTTTCTTGAATATATAATTTTCTTACTTAGTTGAAAGTGCATTAGTGATAGTTAAGAAACTAATATGTACAATCCTTTGTTAAGTGTACCATGAGTAACTAAAGACCATATTCTTTAAAGCCTTCACTCTCCCATTTGGTATAGAAGGATCAAATCCTTCATTATTCAAAACAAGAATGGAAATAATGTTCTCAACAATATATTGTATGTTATAACAAAGATCCAATACAAGCATAAAGTTCTCTAAATGTAACTTGTTGTATGCCTTCGATTTTGGACACAACTTTTGCTCTTTAGCCAAGTCGATGAATCATATCTACATCACTTGATTCTATTCTTCTTTCTATTCTTTATAACAACTTACAAAGAAAAGAACCTCATGCAATATCATATATCCATGAGGAAGAATTTAACCTACAATGCACTTCAATAAAGTACACACCCTTCTTAAGGGTTGCAAGATATTCCTTGTAATAGTGCTTCCAATGGCCTATTTTGCTCAAGTAGAAATAAATAATATTGAATATTTCTTCTATAATCTTCTTGACCCTTCTGAATGCCATTAATGGTTGTTTTCCCTTAGAGGAAGGACCTTTTTTCCTTTTACCTCCCTTTCTAATGCCCCTTGGGCCCATAGATGTGGAAGAGGAAACAAGTGTCAAAAGTTTACTCTTATCATGGTATTCTCCTTCTAGATCAACACTTTGATCAATAAAACTTGGTGAGGATGTGAGGATCAAATCCTCATAGAGATCGTTATCCATCACTTCATCTAAGTAGAAAAGCTTTTTCAAGCCTAATCATCTTTAGATGGTAGTCGAAGACATATGACTTCCCATCTATCCTTGCTCGAAAAGTCTCATTTGAGAACACAAACTTTTCATACCTCATTTGCTTTACAACATTTTGTAAATTTTAAACAAGGTACATTCATGTGTCCTTGAGACTTTTAAAGTTTGCAAATGCCACTATGAGACTAAAGGATATAATGATTCTAAGCTTAATTTGTGAACTTTTCACGTGTCTCTAGATCTGCATTAATCCTAAAGAGATTATGAGTACCATGATATAGGATATATATCCACTTGTAGGAATCTTGAATGATTTTTGAGGTTAAGTGAATTGTGGATGTTTGGCTTGATTGGTTTATTGGTTTCCAAAATAACATTTTAGTGGAATTATAAGCTATTCTTGAGATTTCATGAATCATCAAAGGTGAAAAAGAGAATATAATCATGTGATTGAATTTCATATTAAAAATATGTTTATGGTTTTTCAAGCATGCTTTCCTCCCACTATTTCATCAAATTCTTCAACCCTAAGAAGAATTTAGGAAATCAAATTTCCTAGTGAAAATCATGACCCCAATGACTTATCAATGGACCCCTGTGATCAAGTGCCATCCACGAGTAATCAAAGGGTAAGCAACTTTTACTAATTGTATTTTATGTAACTCTTGATATGTTTTGCCTCACTTTTCATATAGACTCACATGAACATGCACCATCTATACTACTAAGCATTAAGTCCAACCCATTAATCATACTTTGATTTAAAATGGCCTCACGACATCCCCCGTTACTGAGTGCGAATGTGTGAGGATTCTTAAGTTAAAGGTGCATCTCATGCTAGGTGTATCCTCACAACTTTTCTCCTAAGTGTGACCCTCGTGGCCGAGTGCCGTTACACAAAATCAGTAGCATCGTCATGTCATACAATATTGGTGGAAGGCTTAGATTAATTAAAAGTTTTTTAATTTGTATCTATTTAGATTAATGTTTGAAAACACTTAGACATTCTGAGTTGAGGATTTTTGCTTGTAAAGATCTTATTATTTTTATCTTCTTATTTAGGTTTTCTATATCCTAATTATGTATCTCATACATTAATAGGAAATGGAAAGATTAAATAAGTAAGTAGCCTAGCATGCTCTTAAGGTAGGATGACATAAACCTAACCAAGTGATAAACTTAGAACCATAGGTGCACCACTCGATTGATTTAAGTAGGTTGAATTAAACTAAGCTATTACATGAGTTTATCCCATGTGTTCATAGGTTTTCAAATGGCCTTTATGCCTCCATAGGACTCCTTGCTTCATGCAACATTTACATAAATAGAAATCCTCACTCTCAGTAGTTCTACTCTCCTAACTTTCACAAGATAGAACAAGAGGCATGCAAGCCCCATTTAATACAATCCATTTCAACAATTGAAATAAACAAAATCAATATTAGAGGCTCATGATCATCCCTATTCATTCATCATTCATTCAACATTTAAATGAACAATAAATAATCAAATTAACAAATAATTGGTCATGCAAAAACAAGCATAACATTTATGCATCATATTTTTGCCATATTTTGAGATCAACTTAAACTAGTTTTAAAAGTAATTAAATGTGTCCAACACATTTTTTGAGAGTTTGCACAATATTTGTGCAACCATTATACACGTTTCAACACCACTTTGGTCACTAAAGAAACCTAAAAAGATCAAAATTCACTCAAGACCAAACAGGACATTGCTGGCCAAGGAAAGCTCAAGGTTAGGCAACAACCAATCAGTCACAGCTTTGCCAAGAGTTGCCAATTGTCAGCAGTACCCCTATTTTGGGCAAATCAAGCCATTTTTGGCTCAACTTTTGTGCACCAAGATTTGTAGAACAACTTCTAAACATCAAAACACACAATATTGATGAAACTTTCAGATTAAAACACCTTTTAAAACTAAAATATTAAGTGCCCAAAGACGCTTGAAAAATAAGTTTAAGCAAGAATCATATTCTTCAAAACTATCCAATTATATCCAATCTTATTGGACCTAAAAATGATCGAAACAACTTAAGGCCATTCATATCATGCCATATCAGAATATAACATTCATCAATTCCAAATTAAAATTTAACATCCAAAAATTGAATCAAAACATGCCCATCATATGATATAACAATTAAAACACACAATAGCATGATTCAATCCATCAATCAAGGAGCCACAATCAAGATCATCCATACACTCCAACCCATCATATAGATCAAGTACATGGTGATTTTGATCATTTCTTCAAAAAAACCAATCATCCAAGCCAAGAAAAAGTTAAATTCATGCGTGAATATGGCTTCGATACCACTTGAAGGTTTGTGTGGCACTAGGATGTAAATATTTTAAAAAAAACTGAATAACCTAGCCCACACAACATTGATGGCTCCTATGATTTGGAAGATTTAAGATTATGATTGTGTATAACTTATTCTATGATCACCACCTAGTGCATCACCAAGTCCTAAAGTCTTGTGTGATCTATGGGCTTTATTCAAATACAAGTAAAGTAAATAAAGAGCATACGATAAAGATGGCCAATAATAAATATCATCCAATCAAGGCCAATCCAATTAGTTTATGGGGCACTATTTCAACAGTAGCAGTTGTCGATTGAATGCAAACTAGTGCAAGAAAATTTTAACATGAAAATCAACTAATCAGGTTATGGTTTGCCAAACTTACACGGATAGGACTTTTATATGGTGGTTTGTATAAAAAAATTTTGATCAATCTAATACTATTGATTAAGGACATTGTTACAATTTGAGTCAAGAACTTTTGGTCTAATAAACATTCATATTTATCACAGAAGATAATATGAATTCACCCATTTTGATATTAATTATTTTATGTATAATTATTTTCCAGCAATGGTATTAGAGTCAATACAATTCATTCTTTCCTATTCATTTCATCAAATAATACAGAATTATTTTATTCTTTAAAAAATTTTAAAAATTCATTAATTTTGAAAGCATAAAATTTTGGCATGAATTTTTTCACCAAAGGTAGATCTCAGAATTTAGATGATGTGGTTAAAATTTGGTAAAAGACTAGATAAATAAATTTGAAAGAAAAATTAGGTTTAACTTTGAGGTTCTTTTTTTAAAATAAAAAAATTAAACCCATATTTTTCTATTTTTGCTATGTGTTTTTTGAATCATCTTATATAGTATGAAAAGATGTTCAAAATAATATATTACTCATGAAAAATATATTTAAAATGACATAGATGATTTTTATTTTTAAAGTTTTAGCCCAAAAATTTTGTTTCTAGTGAATATTTTTTGGTTGAAATAAAATATATTTTTGTGATGTTTATTATGATTTTTATGTCGTATTGTAGAGTGTGACAAATTATTCAAAAGGATATATTTATGCACTTAAATGAGGATAAGATGAGAGAGGATTTTTTTGACCATACCGTCTAATGTATTGATTTCATTGAAATTTAATAGAAAACATTTTAGGGGACATTTTGCTGATAAAGGTTCCATACAAAAATTTTTATGAGTTAAAATTATATATATTTATATATGCTCTATTTTCCTATGTGATTGATTATCAAATGAATTATTCTAGAATGTGTTTATGAATCGCATACTTTATTACCCTTTTAAAATTTTTTGTATGCTACAATTGATATTATATAAATGTGATTTGTTATTTTATGCATGTATAGATATTAACATTAGTTGGTCATATAAATTAAGAATTTTTTATTTTGATTATTTATTCATTGCAAATAGTCTACATTAATTAATAGGAACTCCAATTTATTATGAAAGTGGACGATGATGATAAAAAAATTAGCAAGCATTGAGCAATGGAAATTAAGATTTTCAATAATTGAATAAATAACATGAACACTTGACATTAATAAGTTATAATCAAGAATCCTGTTGTGTCTTCAGTAATTAGATTGAAAAAAGAAAGATTTACTTTGGTCTCTCTTACCATCTAGGAGGAAGGAGTTGCCACTGTATAGGATGTACGTATTTCTCATATCTCCTTGGAATCTACTTAATTTTCATTTCTCCATGGAAGATTATGATGAGGAATAGCTGATCCAAAACAAGAAGATGACTACACAATCAAATATCCAAGAGGACTCTGATGATGAGCTTCCATACTTAATGACAACAAAAGAGATCTTTTAGGACACGTAAGGCACACAAGAATTTTGAAGAGCATATTCACTTCTAGCACAACTATTTCATAAGTTTAATGAGGCCAAATCTTATGAGAACAAAGGATCGAGATGGATATTTGCTCTACCTCAGCACTTTTCTAACAAAGAAAACCCCAAATTTCCTAAAAAAATAAAATCAAGTGATGAATCTAACTCAAAGTGAAAAAAGTTATAAAAGCAGAAGGATATCTAAATGATTGAGGTCTAAAAGAAACAAATGAGCTGTGATGTGAGCCTATTAATGGGACAACAGAATTTTACTTATTGAAATAACAAAATACCAAGTCAAATTTCTTTGCTATTCAATGTTTAGAATACTACATCTATTGGAATAATGACCTGTAAGCCAATGGTATTGGCCTTGTAAAGCTATTTTCTTGTAAAACAATCTTGATTGAGTGATATTTTTTATATGGCCATGTTCAACTTATGTTTTATATCACTTCACTCGCATTTGGGTGAATACCCCAGATCACCTATGATTGCAAGACTTGGTTGGTAACTATGAAATAAATCTCACACAATCGTGATCTTAAATCTTTCAATTCATAAGACCTTAAGAGACGAGGTATCTAAGATCCAGATAGACTTGCACTAACGATACATAAATTTAGGAGTTGAATATTGCTACATTTCATGAGCAACTATATGAGATATAGGTGTATATTAGTGGGTGCTTGTTAGAGAACAAAGCACCAAAGACCCACCGAAGAATCCACTAGATAGCTATAGTGGCAAGTCAGTAGTAGCTAATTCTCCCACTTACACTAGTGCATAATATTCGTCCTTTAACTTGAGGATCCATGGTAACCTTGTGATTGGTCCCTATGCTTTGACTCTTCCTTGAGCACTTAGTAGGTTTTTCAAGTTGAGATTAGGTATGAGCTACTTGGCATAGAGGATTGTGCGATCTAAGATGGAATCCAGCTCTTCACTATTGTGAAGAACGAGTGTATCTCTTATATATTCTATATTGATCAATTCTCATAAATTCTTGTGCAAGGTGGTGTGACAATTTGGAAAAGAAGTTTTCCAAAGAAGAGGTCACACAAAGGGATTGATATTGAGAATAGAGACAAAGTATTAATGCTATTAAGGAGTTGACAAATATCTTGCCCTAGGTCTTTTTCAGTAGATAAGAGATAAAAGGACCGTATTTGTATGGTAGACATAGAGCTATGATGGTTCACTAGAATATTCATTTTGACCAATTAGTTGAACTCCTGGGCTTGGGTTTGGGCATCAATCATGGGGATTGGGTACTTTTCAATTAATGAGATTAATTAAATTGAGTTAATTAATTTAAAAGGAGTTTTAGACTAAAATGAATATAGGATATTGAAAATTCACAAAGAGTTGTGAGCCCATGTCCAATGAATTGTAGAACCTATTGGATTACACAAAAAAGCCAATTAGCTTCCTAATTGATGGAGAATTTTTCGAAGTGTTAGAAAACTAACTCCTAGTGGACCAATTTCATGGTACCATTTTTCAAGATTATTTTGGTTTGATTAATTTAAGTGTTAAATTAATCAATTAATTTAAGGATTTAAATTATACCAATTATTAAGGAGCTAATTATTTGATGCTAACATGACCATTTGTGAAGAAATAGATTCTATCACAATTTCCTCCAAACATCTCTTGCAAGCATTGCATTTATGTGTAGAAAGCTTTGCTCTCTTATTCTTCTTCCCTACCTAAAATCAACCTCTTTGACATCAAATTGCCTTACTTATTCTAGCTTATATATTGCAGATTTTGGAATATTTAATTGGTGCATGGATTATAACAATAGAGGCAAATAAGAGCATTTGCTTGTTTTGGAGATCCACCTGCTCAGAGTCTAATTTGGTGATTTTATATTCAAATTTTTTACAATGTGTTCTTCAAGGTGTTTAGAAGCTTCATTAGTTTTTTGAGAATTTTGGAGAAGTTTTTGCTGAGTGATTTTTGCACTTTTCCAGTTGCGCTAATAGCAGATAATTTCTAGAATTGTAAAGAGTTCACAAGTCTCTACTTAGATTTTTCTTTTCAAGGTAAGGTTCTCACCAAATCTAAATCACTAGCATGATTTAATCCTTGGTATACTTGTAAGCACTAGTTAATTTCATACTTTTGAAGTTTTGATAATTAGATCCGAGTGTCTTACTTGCTTTCAAGTTATGTTAGAGCCTTAGTCATGCTTGGATTTGGATTTTCTATGGATGATTGATTCATGTAATGGATTAGTCTAGATTTTCAAATTCTCAATTCATATAATAGATTGGAGTGTTTGGTTGATATTGTATGTGGTTCCTTGATTGATGAACTAAAAGCATGCTATTAAGTGATTTAAGTGTTAATTCATGTAGTTAGTATGTTGTAATTCATAGTGATTAATGTTGAATGTTGTTTGGCATTAATTGATGTTATATGTTGATATAGCATGTTGATGATTGATCAAAAGAGTTTTGGTCATTTTTTAGTCCAATTTGATTGGAGTCTTATTGGAGATTTTGAAGAACATGTTTGTAGTTTTAATCATTTTTTGAAGGCATGTTTGAGCACTTGAATTTCCACTTTTAAAAGATGTTTTGAATTTGGAATTCTTCTAGATGTCTGTTTTAATGTTGAGAACATGTGCTGCAATTTTTGATGCATGAAAGTTGAGTGAAAAAAGGGCTTAGCACACTTTGAAGCCTCAAAATAGGGGCTGTCAAGCACTGCTCTCACACAGTGGACATAAACTACCTAGCCGTGTACCCAGGCTGGGCAGTAGCCTCTAGTTTGAGATTTTGGTGTGGTTTGAGTTGATTTTTCAATAGTTTTATTGCTCAATTCAGTTTTGCACTACACACATTAGATGTACAAGTATTATGCAAGTCCTCCAAAATATGTTTGACATTTCTTAATGCTTTTAAAAATTGATTGAAGTTAATCTACTAATTAAGGCTTAAAAGTTATGCTTGTTCAATTATTTATTTTATGAGATAAGCATTTAATTATTAGAATTAATTATTAATTTTAGATATATTTATTGTTCATTTAATTATTGAATAGATGATGAATGAATGGGTTGTTCATGTGCTTTCAATATTAATTTTATTTATTTCAAGTTATTGAAATAGGTTGTATTAATTGGGGCTTGTATACCTCTTGTTTTATCTTGTAAAAGTTATGAGAGTAGTATCAGTAGGAACGAGGTTTTCTTTCTCCTGTAAAAGTTGCAAGCTGGAAAGAAGATCCAAGGAGTCTTGAAGACCCATGAATGTATGGGATACACTTATTTAATAGCTTAGTTTAATCAACACACTTAAAATCAATCAAGTGATTCACCTATGGCTCTATGTGCATCACTTGAATAGGCTCATGTTCATCCCATCCTAGGAGCATGCTAGACACATTTACTTATTTACACTTTTCATATCTTATTGATATATGAGATGCATGAATAGCATATAGAGAATCTAAATAAGAAGATAAAAATAATGAGATATTTACGAGCAAAAGCCCTTCACTTAGAGTGTCAAAGGGCTTTTCAAATATTAAGTCAAATTAGATACAAATGAAAAGAATTTTAATTAATTCAAGTCTTTTACCAATAGTATATGGCATGACAATGCTACCATTACTTATGTAATATCTCACGAGTCATAGGTCACACATATAATGGAAAGCTATGACCATATACCTAGTATGAGATACACCTTCAATTTGAGAACCCCTATGCGTTAGCACGTGAGTCCTAGGGCCATCTTGAATTGAAGTCTTGATTGATAGGTTTGACTTAACACCTAGTAATGTTGATGTCTCATGAGTTGTGGGTCTGCATGAAAAATGAGGCAAAATATATCAAGAATTGCATAAGATGCAATTAGCAAAAGTTGCTTACCTTTGGATTGTTTGTGAAAGTCTCACAAGTCATAGGTCTACTTGCAAGTCCTTGGGATCTTGATTATCACTAGAAAATATGATTTTTTTTATTTCGTCTTAGGGGTGAAGGATTTGATAAGATAGTGGGAGAAAAATATGCTTGAAAGACCATAAATTTGTTTTAATATTGAATCAATCACATGCTTATTCTACTTTTTCACCTCTTATAGATTTTCAAAATCTTTAACAAACAAATAGCTAAAAATTCACTCACAAGAATTTTGGAAATCAATAAATTCATCGGGCCTAACTTCTAAGATTGGTTATGAAACTTTAAGATAATTCTTGACTTTGATAAAAGGACATATGTTCATGGTCAAAGTTTACTGGATACATTGGGTGATGATGCAACTGATGAGGTTCATGAAATGTTCACAAAATTTGTAGATGATGATCTACAAGTTAGATATCGCATGTTGGCATCCATAACTAATGTGATTCAAAAGACTCATGAGCACATATAACATGCTTCTAAGATCTACACACACCTACAAGAGTTGCATGGTGTTCAAACTAGACACGAAAGATTCACTTTATCGAATGAGCATTTTAGGTGAAGGATGAGTGAAGGGGCTGATGTCCATGATCATGGACTTAGGATGATAGGACTCATCGGGATGCTTATAGAACTTGACATGATTATGGACAATGACCCTTACATGGATTTGATCCTTTAGTCATTACCACCATCGTTCAACCAATTCGCTGTGAACTTTAATATGTCCAAGCAAATAGCAACAATCAACAAATTAGTGAACATGCTTGTGACTGTTGAGGCAATAAGGAGAAAAGAAAAATCTCTTATGATGGCATCCTCCTCTAAGTTAAAAGGTCCTAGGGGCCCTAGAAAATGAGGTAAGAGGAAAAAGAGTTCTTCCTCAAAAGGGAAGTAACACGAGAAAGGTTCTGGGAGGGTCAAGAAAAAGGCTAATACTGATGCAAATTATTTTCATTGTGATGAAAAGGGTCAGTGGAAGAGAAATTGTAAAGCTTACCTTGCCATCCTTGAGAAGGGTATCTATTTCTTTGAGGTGCACTTAATAACTAATTCTTCCTTATAAGTATTTGATACCCCATGTGGTTCTCACCTTTGTAATTTGTTACAAGGGATGGAAAGAAGAAAGAGTTTTCACAAAAGGGATACGATCCTCTGCCTTGGAAATAGAGCAAGAGTTACAGCCAAGGTCCAAGGTGTAATCAGGTTAGACTTAGGAAATTCTTGTATTGTTCTTGATCTAATTTACTATGTACCTAACCTCATTAAAAATATTATTTCAATTCCTCTACTTGATAATGAAGGATTCAATTTTTTTATATCAAATGAGAATTTTAAGGCATTAAAGAATGGTTCTTTAATTGCTCAAGGTACATTAGTTAATAGATTATAAATACTTAATTCTATAGCTCCTCTAATGCATGTCCAAACATGTAAAAAAAGCTAGATATCCAAGAAGATGTCATTTTATGGTAAGCTAAACTTGGTCATATCTTTAAAAATAGGATGAGCAAGTTAAAAGCTCTCAAAGTACTAAAAGTTATTGGCATTAAGGACCTTTCTACTTGTAAATCCTGTTTGAAGAGAAAATTGACCAAGGCTCCCCTTGTAGGACAAACGGAATGCTCTACAAATCCTTTAGATTGATCCATATAGATATTTTTAGACCACTAAGAGTTAGTGGGAGAGATAACTTTTCTAACTTCATTACTTTCACTGATGGTTATAGTTGGTATAGACATGTGTATCTTATGAAGTACAAGTCTGAGATCTTTGAAAAGTTCAAAGAGTATAGAAGTGAAGTAGAAAAATAAAAGGGACTCAGTATTAAAGCCCTTCAATAGAATTATCTTAAGAAGAATAGGATTCTCTCATAATGGACTCTACCCAAGACATCTTGACGTAATAGAGTAGCCGAGAAGAGAAATAATACCTTGTTAGATCTAATATGTTCCATGATAAGTTTTCTCAATGTGCCCATATCCTTTGAGGGATTTGCTTTAGAGATAGTGGCAAAGTTACTAAATATAGTACCTTCAAAGTTGATGTCTAAAACACCATATGAGATATGACTTGACAAATTACCCCCTATTTTACTACTATCCATGGGTTTGGGGATCTCCCGCCTATGTGAGATAGACAGTGGACATAAGTTGGATAATAGATCTACCTTATGTACATTTGTGGGATACCTATGCGAATCTATAGGTTATTAATTTTATGATCTTTCAGAATGAAATGTGTTTGTTTTGAGGAATGCAACCTTTTTCGAAAAGAATTTTCTACTAGATAGAAATGGCATTGTCATTGAACTTGATAAAGTTCAAGATGATCAAGAAGTTCCATAAGCAGTGGAAACAAATGATCAACTAGAACCTTGTACATAACATATAAGAAGGTCGAATCAGATCGAGAAATAACTCAAAAGGTTAGAATTGCTCCATGAGATGCGACAATCGAATGACGATCTAAAGACTTATGAGGAAGCCATGTCGAATATAGATTCGGGACGTTAGCTTAAAGCCATGAGATCTGAAATGGATTCCATATATTCAAATAAATTATGGACTTTGGTAAATCCACCAATGGAAATAGTTCCTATTTGTTGTAAGTATATCTATATGTGAAAGCTTGAGGTAGATAGAGAATTAGGGACTTTTAAGGTGTGACTAGTGACAAAAGGTTACACTTAAAAATTCAATTTTGATTTTGAGGAAACTTTTTCACTGATCGCTATGCTTATGTCTATTCAAATTCTACTTGTCATAGCTATGTATTATGATTATGAGATGAATGTGAAAATTGCTTTCTTGAATGGTGACATTGAAGAAGAAATCTACATAAAGCAACCATAAAGCTTTACATTCAACGGGAGTGAGCAAAAGGTTTACAAATTCCAGAGATCCATTTATGGACTGAAACAAGCATCTTGAAGTTGGAACATATGTTTTAACAAAATAGTTAAATTGTTTAACTTTGTTAAAAACGTGTATGAACCAATGTGTATAAGAAGGATAGTGAGAGTTTAGTGCAGTTTATTATACTTTATGTTAATGACATCCTTTTCATTAGGAATGAGATAGGAATGTTATAGTGTACTAAAGTATGGTCATCTACATAATTCTCTATGAAAGATTTGGGAGAAGCATCTTGCATGTTAGGAATATATATCTATAGAGATAGATCTAAGAGAATGTTGTGGCTTTTCGAAACCCTATATATTGATAAATACTAAAAAGGTTTAGTATGGAAGAATTTAATAGAGGATTCTTTCCCATGGGCATGGCATTTATCTCTCAAAATTAATGGCCCCTAAGACTGAGAAGAGAAATGAAGAATATTTCACATACCGTATGCGTCCACCATTAGAAGCATAATAAATGCAGTTCAATGTACAAGACTAGGTGTGGCACACTCACTAAGTGTTATGAGTAGGTTTCAATCCAATCTCGGTGAGAGTCACTGGTAGGTTTTGAAAATAATCCTCAAGTACTTGAGAAGGACCAAAGACTTATTTTTAGTATGCAATAATAGAGAATTGAAACTCAAAGGGTTTTTGGATTCAAATTTCCAATCCAATGTACATGACCACAAATTCATTTTTGGATTCATATTTTACCTCAATGGCAGTGTAGTGAGTTGGAAAAGTTCCAAACAAGGCTCCACAGCCAACTTGACCACTAAAGCAGAATATATTATAGCTTCAAAAGCTGCAAAGAAAAGTATTTGGATGAAAAACTTCATTCAAGAGTTGAATTTAGTGGTTAACATTGCAGAGCTAGTAATTATCGTTTGTGACAATGGAGCAATAGTACAAGCTAAAAAACCAAGATCTCATCAGTGATCTAAGCACATATTAAAGTGATATCATTTAATCTAGGATATCATTGATAGAGGTGATATTTGAATAGAGAGAGTTGCCTCGGACAAGAACATAGTAGATCTATAGACTAAAACCCTAATGTGAAAGTTCTTTGAAAGACATCTTAAGAAGATGCAACTAAAACCATGGGGCATTAATTTTAGGGCAAGTGGGAGATTATTGGAATAGTGCTCTGCAAGCTAATGGTATTAGCCTTGTAAAAGCTATTTCCTTGTAAAATAATCTTGATTGAATGATTATTTTTTATGTGGTTATCTTTATCATATGCTTTATATCACTTTATTCGTATTTGGTGAAGCCCTTAGATTACTTATGACTGTGAGACTTGATTTGGTGACCATGGAATAAGTTTCACATGGTCGTGGTCTCAAATCTTCCAATTCATTGAGAGACGGGGCATTTGAGATTTGGATAAAATTCCACTAAGAATGCATAAATCCAAATGTTGGATATTGCTCTGTTCCATGAGTAACTATATGAGATATGGGTGCATGTTAATAGGTACTTGTTAGAAAACAAGGCCCCAAAAATTAATAAGAGATTCCACTAGACAACCATAGTAACAAGTTGGTAGTAGCTAATTCTTCTGCTTATGCTAGTGCATATTATTAGTCCATTGACCTTAGGATTGTTGGTAACCTTTTGTTCGATCTTCATACTTTCACTCTACCTAATGGGTCTTTTAGATTGAGATTAAGTATGAGCTACTTGGCATGGAGGTTTATGAGATCTAAGATGGAATCTGACTCCTCGCTATTGTGAAGAGGGAGTGATTTCCTATGTATTCTATAATGATCAATTCCTAGAAATCCTTGCTTAAAATGGTGTGACAATTTGGAAAAGTAGTTTTTCAAAAAGAAGGACACACAAAGGGATCGAACATTAACAATAGAGACAATATTGAGGCCATTAGGGAACTAACAAATATTTTTCCCTAAGCCTCGTTCGAGAGATAGGAGAAGGAAGGACTGTATTTGCATGGTACATGTAGAGCTATAATGGTCCTCCAAAATATTCATTTCGGCCAATTAGCTGTACTTCATAGGCTTGTGGTTAGATATCAATCATGCAGATTGGGTACTCTTTAATTAATGAGATTAATTGAATTGAGTCAATTAATTTAAAAGGAGTTCTAAACTAAAAAGAATATAAGATATTCAAAAGTCACAATGAGTTGTGAGCCCGTGTCCAATGAATGGTAGAACTTATTAGATCACATACAAAAGCTAATTACCTTTCTAATTGATGGAAAAAATTGTCTAAGTGTTAGAAAACTAATTCCTAGTGGACCAATTTTATGGTACCAATTTTCAAGGTCATTTTTGGTTTGATAAATTAATCAATTAATTTAAGTGTTAAATTAACAAATTAATTTAAGGAGTTAAATTAGTCCAATAATTAAGGAGCTAATTATTTGATGCCAACATGACCATCAATTGGTTAAGTTGATTTGACTTAAGAGTTAGGTCAAAGGTTAATTAATTAAATTAAAGAGTTTAATTTAATTAATTGGAAGAATGAACTTTGGAGAAAAAATTCAAATGAAGAGTTCATTTGAGATGGCATTTTAATTAATGTAAAATTAAATTAACATACGCATGAAATTTAATTTAATTAATTGGAAGAATGAACTTTGGAGAAAAAATTCAAATGAAGAGTTCATTTGAGATGGCATTTTAATTAATTTAAAATTAAATTAACATACGCATGAAATTCAAATGTGATTTGAAATTCAAGCTTGCCACCTTGGCAAGCAAGTAGCTGCCCACCAAATCTAAATCCCTAGCATAATTTGACCATTGATATGCTTGTAAGTACTAGTTAATTTCATGATTTTGAAGTTTTGATAATTGGATTCTAGTGCCTTGCTTGCTTTAGTATCATAGAGAAGGAATTAGCTTGATTTGGAATTAAAATTATTTAGTATAAAAACCTCCTATAACTTCTAGACAAGGAAAAGATCTTTTGCTTCTGAAATGGTGACTAGAAAATTTTGCTTAGGCCTGGAGTTTGGTTTAAAGACTTGATGTGACTAAAATTGGACATAAGAACATTTTGGTAATTTGACAAAATATGATCAATTAATTCTAAAATTAATTAATTAAGTAAATAGACTAAAGAGCTTAAAAGACAAGTCAAGCCCAACAAGAGGCCAGAAAAGACCTTAATGGGCCTAAACTTATAGAAACTAAAATCGATATATACCAAGTCTCAAATAGAAATGGAATATAAGAATTCATTTGCCAAATTTCTCAGAGTTGAAGAACTCTTGAGAAGAGCATATTTCTCTATGCACATTCTTGAGAAAATAACAAATTGATACTCTATTGTTTACCATAAGAGATCTTGTTCTATTTTCGAGAAACATCATTTGAGCACTATCTATGAAAGACTTAATGGAAGAAAAAGAAACAGTGTGGATACAAACAAGATCACAATCTCGTAAACCTACTAATTAAGTGACCTCAGCATCAGAGAATATAAAGAGTCACCAGTAGGAAGTACCACTTGGTATGATGCCAAACCTTGGAGGAATAATGCCATGTAAGCTAATTAGATTGGCCTTGCAAACTATTTCCTTGTAACACAATCTTGATCGGATGATATTCATTATATGGCCATCTTCATCTTATGCTCTTTATTTACTTCATTTGCATTTAGATGATGTCCCAAGATCACACAAGACTATAGGACTTGATCACGCACTAGGTGGTGATCATGGAATAAGTCTTACAAGGTTGTGATCTTAAACTTTTCAAGTCATAGGATCTTATGAGATGAGATGTCTAAGATCTAAATAGACTTACACTAATTATGCATAAAACTAAAGGTTAGGGATTGCTCTGTTCCATGAGCAACTGTATGAGATATAGGTGCATGTTAGTGGGTGCTTGTTACAGAACAATGCATTGAAGACCCACTGGAGAATCCAATAGATAGTCATACTGGCAAGTTGATAGTAGCTAGTTCTCCTACTTATGCTAGTGCATATTATTACTGCTTTGACTTGACGGTCCATCGTAACCTTATGTCTAGTTCTCATGCATTGACTTTTTCTTTCACCACATAGCGGGTCTTTTGGGTTAAGATTGAGTACGAGCTACTTGGTATGGAAGTTTGTGAGATCCAAAATGGAATCTGACTCCTCATCTTTGTGAAGGGTGAGTGCATCTCTTATGTGTTCTATAATGATCGATTCCAAAAAATTCTTGCTTAAGGTGATGTGACAATTTGGGAAGGCATTTTCAAAGATGAGGTCACAAAGGGAATCAAGCATTAAGAATAGAAACAAAGTATCAAGGCTATTAGGGAGTCGACAAATATCTTGTCCTAGGCCTCTTTCAAGAGATAGGAGATGGAAAGACCGCATTTACATGTTATGCATAGTGCTAGAATAGTTCTTTAAGAGCATTCATTGTAGCTAATTAGTTGTGCTCCATGGGCTTGAGGTTTGACATCAACCATAGAGATTGGATACTCTTCAATTAATGAGAATAATTGTTTTGTGTCGTTTAGTTTAAAGGAGTTTAAACTAAAATGAATATTTGATATTTCAAAAGTCATAAGGAGTTGAGAACCCATGTCCAATGAATGGTAAAATCTAATGGGTCACACAGAAGATAAAGACATGGTCTATTGAAGAAAGGAAAATTTTCTAAGAATTAGAAAATTCATGATCAATTTTTGGAAGAGGTAAAATTGTAGTCGTTTTGGCTTGATCAACTTAGTTGTTAAATTGGTCAAACTAATTTAAGATGTAAATTATGATTAATTAATTAAAGATTAATTAATTGATGTCATATGACTATCAATTGGTCAAAATTAATTTAAGTGTTGAGTTAATTTTGACAAGCTTAAAATGTTAAGCGCTTTGACTTAAAAGTTAAGACAAATGATTATTAATTAAATTAAAGTATTTAATTTAATTAAGTTGGGGAGATAATTTTTGGGACAATTATTAAATGAAGAGTACATATAATAAGAATTAGAATTTAATTATAAGACATTTCATTAGTTAGTGGCCACCTAAGAAAGCGACACTTAGCATCACCTCCTTGTGAGAGGTGTGTGACCACTCCTATATATGGATATGGTAGAGTGGCTGGCCAAATTTATGTGAGGTGTGAACATTTTGTGTGATTTTTTCCCAAGAATATTGTGTGGTGGGAATCTAAGTTGTTAGTCTCCCATCACACTCTCCTTTGCCCTCCTCTTTCCACCACAATATTCTCATCCTTTCTACCCTCATTCTCGATAGATTTTCCAACCTTTCTGTAGAGAATATGCCATTGATTTGGTGCGTGGACGCTTACATTAGAGGCAATCTAGTTTGGTTGCATTTTGCTCTTGAATGGAGCTATTTTTGGTAGCTGATTTTTGCCTCTTATTGGAGTACCTCTAGAGATCTGATCAGCCTGAAATTTGGACTGTAGAATATCCAAAATGTTGTGGAGTTCCATTTAAAAGTTCATCGCAAATAGAGAAATCTATCTAATGGAAAATGGTGGTGATCCTATTGCACCAGTGAAGGGCCCATTTAATAGTTGGGAATAGTTTACTCTTACTCTCTATTTCTGCCATCACCCATGTATGTTTCCTATCCAAAACTGAATTTCATGCATGTTTTGATCCTTGGGGTGTTAGTGTGGACTAGTTATTTTCAATGTTTGTAAAAATATTTGGATCTTAGTGTCACATAAACCTACAAGTGGTATCAGAGCCATATTTATGCATGGATTTGGATATTTCTTGGCTTGGATGATTGGTTTTTGTGCATAACTGATCCAAATAACCATGTACTTGATCCATATGATAGGTTGGAGTGTATCAATGTTCTTGCTTGTGGCTACTTGATTGATTGAATGAATCATGCAATTGTGTGCTTTAATTATTAAACAATATTATGGACATGTTTTGATTCAATATTCTGATGTTAAATTTTGATTTGGCATTGGTGAATGTTATATTCTAATATGGCATGTCATGAATGGCCTTGATTTGTTTTGGTCATTTTTGGGTCCAATTAGATTGGATATAATTAGGGATTTTTGAAGAATATGATACTTGCTTAAACTTATTTTTCAAGCATCTTTGGGCACTTGATATTTCATTTTTTAAAGGTGTTTTAATCTGAAATATTTATTCATATTGTGTGTTTTGATGTTTAAAAGTTTTTCTAAAAATCTTGGTGCAGAAAAATTGAACAAAAAATGGCTTAATTCGCATTTGACCCCGAAACAGGGGTGCTGCCGGCAAGTAGCAGCTCTTTTCAAGGTTGTGACCGATTGGTTGCTTCCCAACCTTGAGCTTGCCTCAGCCAGTAGCGCCCTATTTGGTCTTGAGTGAATTTTGAGCTTTCTAGGTTCCCTTAGTGACTGGGGTGGTGTTGAAACATACATAATGGTTGCACACTTAATGTGCTAACTCTCAAAAATATGTTGGACACATTTAATTGCTTTTAAAACTTGTTTAAGTTGATCTTCAAATATGGCAAAAATACAAAGCATAAATGTTATGCGTGTTTTTTGCATGACCAATTATTTATTAATTTGATTAGCACTTAATTGTTGGAATTGAATATCAATTCATGGTTTATTTGTTGTTCATTTAAATGTTGAATGAATGACGAATGAATGGAGATGATCATGAGCCTCTAATATTGATTTTATTTATTTCAATTGTTGAAATGGGTTGTATTACATAGGGCTTGCATGCCTCTTATTCTATCTTATAAAAATTATGACAGTAGAACTACTAGGAGTAAGGATTTCTATTTATGTAAATGCTGCATGAAGTAAGGAGTCCTATGAAGGCATGGAGGTCATTTGAAGACCTATGAATGTGTTAGATACTCTTATGTAATTGTTTAGTTTAATTCAACCCACTTAAAATCAACCGAAGTGATGCACCTGTGACTCTAAGTGCATCACTTGGTTAAGCTAATGGTCATCCTACCCTAAAAGCATACTAGACTATTTACTTATTTATGCTTTTCATATACTATTAATGTATGAGATGCATAATTAGGATATAGAGAACCCAAATAAGAAGATAAAAATGATGAGAACTTTGCAAGAAAAAATTGTTCACTTAGAAGGTTTCAGTGCTTTCAATCATTAAGTCTAAATAGATACAAATTAAAATGAAGAATACATATAATAAGAATTAGAATTTAATTGCAAGACATTTCATTAGATGAAATTTGTGTTTCAATTAAATTCACTAATCACAAAGTTAGTGGGCACCTAAGCAAGGGACACTTGGCACCACCTTCTTATGGGAGGTGTGTGACCACTCCTTTATATGGATATGTAAGAGTAGCTGGCCACATGTATGTAAAGTGTGCACTTTTTGTGTGATTTCTCTCAAGAATATCGTGTACTGAGAATCTAAGTTGTTAATCTCCCATCACTCTCTCCATCACCCTCCTTCTTCCACCACAATATTCCCAGCCTTCCTACCCTCATTCTTTGTAGATTTGTCAGCCTTTCTTTAGAGAATAGGCCATTGATTTGATGTGTGGATGCTTATATTAGAGGGAATCTAGTATGATTACTTTTTCCTCTTAGCTGGAGCTATTTTTGGCAGTCAATTTTTGCCTATTCTTGTAGTACCTCTAGAGATTTGATTGGCTAAAAATTTGGACTATAGAATCTTCAAAGGGTTGAGGAGTTCTAGTTAAAATTTTAGCTAAAATGGAGAAGTTTATCTAAGGGAAAATAGTGGGATGCTATTGCGCCGGTGAAAGACCAATTTGATGGTTGGGAAGAGTTTGACTCTTGCTCTTTGTTTTTTTTATCACTAAGGTATTTTTCCTATCCAAATATGAATTTAATGCACATTTTAATCTTTGGGGTGTTTGTGTGACTAGTTTGTTTTTCATTTTTTGTGAAATATTTGGATTCTAGTGCCACACAAACTTATAGACCTTACTTTTAATGCATCATTAGTACTCGAAAAGGCATATGAACAACAAGCACTCTCTATCTCTAGAGACCTAGTCTTGCTTATCATAGTAAAAGCATAGAGAATTCTCTTGAAGAGTGTTACTATCTAAGCTATTATAGATGACCACTAAGACCCTTGTTCAACGTGAACACAAAAGAAGAATGCTAGTGCGAAAGACTTTGCACTCACTAAGACTTGAACTAAAACAAATAGTTGAAGAATGAAAGGTCAAAGCATAATAAGAGTTTATAAGTGTAGAGAGTCATCAACTTAGAGCATTGCCACGATTGGTTCTGAAGCTAGTTCTTGACATACAACCTGTGCAAAAGAGTACACACATATAGTAAGTACTCTCTTTTGAGATCCTAGTCCATTTATGATCCTAGAGATGATGAAAACCATACTAGAGAGCATTACATAAGCTATGGCTATAACAGTTGCCTAGTGTACCAAATAGCATAGCCCCAAGAGGTGTAACAATCCTCAAAACAAAGTTAAGGGCATATTCTTCCCTTAGGAGGGCCAAGCAAGGAGCCACCACTATGCATGACATCACTCCCTCTCTCTTACCCTAGTAAAATGGTGTACATCTTTTATTTAGAATGGAATCTGACCTATGGGTGCAACAGAAGTTAAAGTTCAAGCGCATTCTTTAACATAATAACCACATAGAGGAGTATAGAGCCAACACCATCCTTTGATAGCCACTTTCTCGTAGAATAGCCCTTTCTCTCTAACCATCCTAGTAGATGTACTCTCTCTAGGAATAGAAATAGCCTAACTACCAAAGTATGATGGCACTATATACCCTAAAAACACTTAAACAACTTTTGGCCAAGATGATGCTCTACAACGTGAGTGAAGCTGTATGTTGCAAATTGTTCAACACCACACTCATCAAGCATGCCATGACATGGTTCAACTTGATACCAATTGGGTCTATCTCTATATGGGCAATGATAGCATAATGTTTCCTTCAAACCTTATCCATTAATCATAGATACCCAAATAGGGGCATTCCTATTCACTATCAACTAGAAGAATGGATAGTCATTAAGGATATAGTTCAACTATCTCACCCAACCAATATATAAGAGTCCCCATGTCAGTCGAGAGCTCTTCCTCGACATCATCTAACAAAACTTAAAGCACTTAAAGTTTTGGTAATTGATGGATAGAAAGCTTTCTACTACTTTAGAAGAGCTCTTGATACATGAGAAGTATAACCATGTAGAGAAAAAAGTAGTTTCTCAAGAAGCCCCTAAATGAATGGAACATGGCGAACGGAGCAACAGTCATAAAAAATAAAAGGACAAAAAACATCGCCTCTCTTATGCACTAGCCATACACATACCCTGCATTGTGTCCTAAAACAATGTTGTTGATAGCATTACAATACAACCTCATTTGATAACCATAGTAGAAAACCCTTGTGGACATTAAGAAGCTAAAGATAGATAAATAGTGTCACTATCACCATACTAGTAGGCACACCACAAACAAGTGTTGCCACTTGAAGGATGAAATTGATAAATTACTTCAAAGAAAGCACCTTAAAAAGTATGTCTTAGAAGACATCCAGCCTAAAAGGAGGTTCACTAGTTAAGATGAGCAAAGGTTGTAAATGAAGATTAAATGACTACTCAGTTTGAAGAAGCATTGATGCTACCAAAACCTTAACAACTCCACTACATTAGGAGTCATTTTGGTAATATTTGAAGAACTAGCTGGAGAAAGCAAGGGCAAAGATGTACCATAGAATGCTAGCTTTATAGATAGACACACATCCTAAGATACTCTATGTGACTCCTTAAATATGTTACTGACAACACCTTCCTAGTTAAGTGCTTACCTTAGCTTATTTTTTACTTTGATTTTCATTTTCTTTCATATGTGAATAAAGCCTATTGACTCAGGAACGACATTAGATTCTTATAGATATTTCTCTAATATATGCAAACTTGTTCACATTTTCTATATTATTATGTCTCTCTTGTAACCTTGAACTTTATAATAACTATGTATCATTATTCAAAGTATTCTCTCAACTTCTATAAATAAGTCCATTATAGCCTCCCTACGGAGTGAGGCTTTCTTTAAGAGTACGTGGTCACCTTTGTTGGAATAGTACCTCATAAGTCAATTAGATTGGCATTGTAAACTATTTCCTCGTAAGATAATCTTGATTGGAAGATATTCATTATATGACCATCTTCATCTTATGATTTTTATTTACTTCACTTCCATTTAGATGAAGCCTTTAGATCACACAATACTGTAGGACTTGTCATGCACTAGGTGGTGATCATGGAATAAGTCTTACATGATTGTGATCTTAAGTATTTTCAGTCATAGGATCTTATGAGATGCGGCATCTAACATTCGAAAAAACTTGCATTAATGATGCATAAATTCAAGGGTTGGAGATTGGTTTGCTCCATGAGCAACTGTTTGAGATGAGAGTGCATATCAGTTGGTGCTTATTGAGGAACAAGGCACTGAAGACCCATTGGAGAATCCACTAGATAGCCATAGTGATAAGTCTGTAGTAGCTAGTTCTCTTTTTTATGCTAGTGCATATTATTAGTTTTTGACCTGAAGGGCCATGGTAACCTTGTGTCCAGTCCTCATGCTTTGACTCTTCCTTAGCCGCCTAGCAGATATTTTGGGTTGAGATTTGGTATGAGCTACTTTGCATGGAGGTTTGTGATATCCAAGATGGAATCCAACTTCTCATCTTTGTGAAAGGCGAGTGCATCTTTTATGTGTTCTATAATGATCAATTTCAAGAAATCCTTGAGCAAAGTGATGTGACAATTTGAGAAGGAATTTCAAAAGATGAGTTCACAAAAGAAATCAAACATTAAGAATAGAAATATAGTATCAAAGCTATTAGAGAGCCGACAAATATCTTTTCCTAGGCTTCTTTCGAGAGATAGAAGATGAAACGACTATATTTACGTGGTATATGTAGTACAAGAATGGTACTTCAAGAGCATTTATTTCGGCTAATTAGTTGGGCTCCATAGGCTTAAAGTTGGACATCAACCATGGAGATTGGGTACACTTCAATTAATGAAATTTATTTAATTAAGTCGCTTAGTATAAAGGAGTTTAAACTAAAGTGAATATTTGATATTCCAAAAGTCACAAGGAGTTGTGAGCCCATGTCCAATGAATGGTAAAATTTAATTGGTCACACACACAAGCCAATGACATGGTCTATTAAAGGATAGAGAATTTTCTACGAGTTAGAAAATTCATGACCAATTTTTGGAAGAGGCAAAATTGTAGTTATTTTGGCTTGATCAATTTAAATATTAAATTGGATATATTTATTTAAGAGTTAAATTAAGATCAATTAATTTAAGGTTAATTAATTAATGTCACTTGACTATTACCTGGTCAAAATTAATTTAAGGGTTAAGTTAATTTTGACTAGCTTAAATTGTTAAGTGCTTTAACTTAAGAGTTAAGTCAAACAATTATTAATTAAATTAAATTATTTAATTTAATTAAGATAGAGAGAAATGTTTTTGGATAATTATTAAATGAAGTGTTCATTTAATAATAATTAGAATTTAATTCTAAGATATTTTATTAGATGAAATTTGTGCTTCAATTAAATTCACTAATCACAAGTTAATGGCCACCTAAGCAAAGGACACTTGGCATCACTTCCTTGTTGGAGGTGTATGACTACTCCTATATATGAATATGGTAGAGTGGTAGTCTAGATGCATGTGATGTGTGCACATTTGTGTGATTTTCTCCTAATAATATTGTGTAGTGGGAATATTAGTTGTTAGCCTTCCATCACTCTCTCCTTCTCCTTGCTCCTTCCACCTCAACATTCCTAGCCTTCCTCCACTAATTCCATACATATTTTCTTTCCTTTATGGGTAGAATATTCCATATATTTTGTGTGTAGACATTTGCTTTAGAGGCAATCTATTTTGGTTGCTTTTGCCCTTGACTAGAATTGTTTCTAGTAGCCAGTTTTTGCTTATTCTGGGAATACCACTAGTATTCTGGTTAGCTTGAAATTTGGATTGACAAATATTCAAATAGTTTATGAGTTCCAGTAAAATTTTCATCCCAAACGAAGAAGTCTATCTAAGGGAAAATTGGTGGTGATTGTGTTGTGCTGGTGAAGAGCTTGCTCGATGATTGGAAAGAGTTTGATTCTTGCTCTTCATTTTTCTGCTTTCACCCAAGTATTTTACTCTTCTAAATTTGAATCCTATGCTTGCCTAGATCCTTGTGGTGTTGTGTGGGCTAGTTTATTCAGTTTTTGTTTTTTTTTGTCAAATATTTAGATCTTAGTGCCACACATACTTTCAAGTGGTATTAGAGCCATATTTATGCATGGATTTAGATTTTGCATGGCCTGGGTGATTGATTCTTGCAAATAACTGATCAATATCACCATGTACTCTATCTATATGATGGGTTGGAGTGTATGGATGATCCTGCTTGTGGCTCTTTGATTGATGGATTGAATCATGCTATTGTTTGCTTAAATTGTTAAATTATATAATAGGTATGTTTTGATTTATTTTTCTGATGTTAAATTTTGATTTGGCATTCGTGAATGTTATACTATGATATAGCATGTAGTGAATGGCCTTAAGTTGTTTTGGTCATTTTTGGGTCCAATAGAATTGGATATAATTGGAGATTTTTGAAGAATATGATTCTTACTTAAACTTATTTTTCAAGCATCTTTGGACACTTGATATTTCAGTATTAAAAGGAGTTTTAATCTGAAATTTTGACCTTTTGTTGTCTGTTTTGATGTTTAGAAGCTGTTCAAAAATTCTTTGTGCACAAAAATTGAGCTAAAAATAGCTTGACTCAACCATAAACCCTAAAACAAGGTGCTGTTGCCAAAAGCTACTGCCCAACAATGAGCAAGCCTCAGCTAGCATCCCCTAGTTGGGTTTGGGATGGGTTTTGAGTTTTTTATTTAGTTCCTTTAATGACACACATTGATTGCACAAATGTTGTGCAAAGCTCAAAATTGTACTAGACACTTTTTGGTTGCCTTTAAAACTTGTTAAAGTTGATCTCCAATTGTGGAAAAAATATGATGCATAAGTGTTATGCTTGTTTTTGCATGACTTATTATTTGTTAATATGATTAGCACTTAATTGTTGGAATTGAATGTCAATTCTTGGTTTATTTATTGTTCACTTAAATGTTTAATGGATGATGAGCGAATGGGGATGATCATGAGCCTTTTAATATTGATTTTATTTATTTCAAGTTGTTGAAATAGGTTGTATTAAATGAGGCTTGCATGTCTTTTGTTCTATATTGTAAAAGTTAAGATAGTAGAATAACTAGGAGTGAGGTTTTCTTTCTTTTGTAAAAGTTGCAAGGAGCAAAAAGGATCTAATAAGGCTTGAAGACCCATGAATGTATGGGAGACACTTATGTAATAGTTTAGTTTAATCAACCTACCAAAACTCACAACATGGATGTAGATTTTAGATTAAAACACCTTTTAAAATTGAAATCCCAAGTGCCCAATGATGCATGAAAAAATAAGTTTAAGCAAGAATCATATTCTTCAAAAAATCTCCAATTTTATCCAATCTTATTGGACCTAAAAAAAACCAAAACAACTTAAGGTCGTACTCAACATGCTATATCACAATATAATATCCACCAATGCCAAAACAAAATTTAACAATTGCAAAAATGAATTAAAACATACTCATAACATGATTTAACATCATTGTGTTTTTTTCTTGTCTTCTAATTTACTAAAGAAAGAGTTTCTTACAAATTATTGAAAGATTCGTTAGAATACGACACAACTAGGGTTTTTAGTGAAAATGAGATTTTTGGGAGATGGAGAAAGATAGAAAACTATATATCTATCTTTTCTATCTTCGAAGTTTATTATACACATAAGACAAAATTTATTTTATTTGCCTAGTTTCACGGAAGGAAGAACTCATGCTTTTATCTTATTGATAGAGACTTCTTAATTAGTAATTGGGAATCTAGGTAAAAAAAAAAAAGAGTTATCAACAACGTTTCATTCTTTCTATAATTAGATCTGAGATCCCGAAAGAAAACTTCTTTCTTATTTACTTTGATTCTAATAAGCTAACTGCCTGTTTGCTACAAATAAAATAATTGAACTTAGTGTGCTCTATTTGATTGAATTGGAGGAAAGAAGGCATGGAGCTCAAATAACTCACTTCGAATGCTGTTTAAAAGCTTATGTGGTATGATTAGGTTGAATAAGCCCATTTAAAATAAATATTCAGCTGCTTGAACCTTTGGGTACTATTTTCTTCAATGTTTGTTTAATTATTCTTTTACCCACAAATGCAATGTAGGAATTAAGTTCAACAATAATGATATCTCCTAACATACAAAAACTAGTTGTTATCCCACCAATAGTAAGAGAAGTAAGGATTGATACATAAAATAACTTTTTATTTGAATGATAATTATATAAGGCATATGATATTTTAGCCATTTGCATCAAGCTCAAACTTTTTTCTTGTATGTGCCCCCTTTCCCCCCAAAAGTTCATACTATAATAAGAGGTAGAAATTGATTGGTAGCATACTCAATCAAATAGGTAATTTTTTCCCTAACTACGGATCCCATACTACCTACCATAAACTAAAAATCTATAACCCTAATTGCTACAAGAATGCCATTTAGTTGACGAATGCCTGTTTGAACTGCCTCAGTTAATCTTGTCTTTCTTTGATAAGAATCAATATGATCTTTATAAGGCTCTTTCTTCAAATGAAATCCATTGGGATCCAGAGAAACTATGTCTTCATCCATAGGATCCCAAGTATCGGGGTCGATCGAAATTTTGATTATTTCTGAACTACTCATTTTCAAATGATATCTATATTGTTCACAAATATTCATTTGTGATTTCAAAAATTTCTTATAATTTAATTCATAACAATTTTCACATTGAACCCACAAATGCCAATATTTTTGAGTTGCCTTGAGATCATTTGACCTTTCTCTTAGAGTTAAATCACTACTCTTCACACAAGTTTGTATACTGGACCTCCTATTTTCACTACTAGTTCTATGTTTCTCAAAAGCACCTAGAAATGTAATTGTCACTTCTCTCATGTACAATGGACGTATCAATACATATTTGAGACTAAAGATAACTATCAATGCAACTAGTAATGTGATTATTCCAACTAGACTGAGTTATGTACATGTAATGATTGTATAAGGAATCTTGACTCGTAGATCTATTATTCATATAACAAGAATTGCAATAACTAGAAAAAGAACTTTCTAGTTCACTTAGAAAAGAATGATTGTTGTCAATCTCAAAACTTGATTTTCAATATCAAAATAGATAGAATAACTATTTCCATTACTATCTTGAATAAAAAAGTATCATTAGAGATGATATTTTGAATGTCTTTGACGCCAAACAAACGATCGACATTATTGTAACTAAAATTATCCCAACCCCGCCAACTATGAATGTTTTTAGCCCTACCTTTTCTATTCGGATCTTCACTTTCACTAGTGTTTTCAATAGGACCAAGATTGTTCGTTGAATTTTTTATCCCATACCTGTGTTCTAACTCCCTCTTAAACACCATTAAATTAAACTACCATCTTTCCATAGTGTTTTTGTGTCCCCTATTTGCATAAAAATACAATATATGAATAGTTATTTGATCCATAATTCTTTATTTTTATTTGAATGTGTTATTTCCTATCAAACTAAACATAAAAATTCAATCACCACTAATAATAATAAGAAGTGTGAAAAAGGATTCTATTTTGTTTTGTGGGAATCTCGGGGTAAAACTTCACTATATATGAATATGTTAGAATCCATTTTCATTCTAAATTAAATATAATGATAAAAAAAAGTTGGTTTTCCTATGTCTTCACATTAAACAAACAAAAAAAGAAATATTTGTTCTCTCATAGAAAGAATTTTTGTGTAAAATCTTGTCTAATAACTAACTAATAACAAGTAATAAATTAAGGTTCTATTCCAACACGAAACAAAAAAGACAATATACAAGATAGGTCAAAAGATTTGCATTACTTTGCTTAAGTCAGGGAAACTACAGGACATATAACGAATATACTAATCATACGGATCCATAGGTTTAATTGTAGATCCATGACAATAATAGAATCTTTATATTCGACTCAATTATTTTAGTAAAAGATTTGACCGAGTTTAATTGCAAAGTAATTAAGAGAATAGAGAGAGATTACTTGTTATCTTACTTATCCAAAATATCCACTATTGTGAACTCAAATTTGATCTCTTTCCATACCTCACAAGTGATTACTAGTTTAGAACTCCATTTGCTAGCCTTATAGATAATTACATTACCCTTAGCAGCAAGATCACGTCCTTCATTATGAGCTTTTACACATGCTTCTAAAGCTAGTCAGTTAGCTACAACACCTGGCGCATTACCCCAAGGGTGTCCTAAAGTTCCTCCACCGAACTGTAGTGTGGCATTATGCTCAAAGATCTCGGTTAGAGTAAGCATATGCCTTACGTGAATACCCTTTGAAGCCACAAGAATAACACCTGGTAGAGAGACCCAATCTTAAGTGAAATAAATACCGCAACTTTGATCTTTTTCAATAAAATCATCACACAGTAAATCAACAAAGCCCAAAGTCATGTCTCTTTCTCCTTCAAGTTTACCAACTACGGCACCAATGTGAATATGATCTCCACTAGACATATGTAACGCTTTAGCTAGTACACAAAAATGCATATAATGATTCTTTTGCCTATCAATAACTGCATGCATTTCATAACAAATGCGAAGAAGTAGGCCATTATCTCAGTAATAATGAGCTAAGCCAGTATTTGTAGTGAATCCTCTTGTTAAGTAGTCATGCATTATGATAGGAACTCTCAATTCTCTAGCAAATACAACTCTTTTGATCATTTCTTTGCATGTACCCACAGTAGTATTCAAGTAATGCATTTTGATTTCACATGTTTTAGCCTGTGCTTTATAAATAGCTTCAACATAAAATAAGAAACAATCTCTCCAATGCATAAATATGCATAAATAGTTTAGACTTCACGTTATCTTCATCTTTGGTAAAATCAAGTCACCGTGAAGACATGCATAAACTACTCTACCATAGCTTTTAGCAGATAAACCTAATTTAGGTTTAATAGTACATCCCAACAAGGGACGATCATATTTATTCAATTTATCTCTCAACTTGGATCTCATGAGTCAAGCTTTAGAAAGTTTTAATATAAGCATGAGGGATTTGCTAATCTTTTAGACGTAGAGCACATGGGGCTTTAAATTAAAATACATTTCTTATAATGGAACTTAACATATTAGTAATAGAACCTTTTTCAAAAAGATCTAAAGGATAAGCTACATAACAAATATATTGCTCTCTTTCTCCAGAAATGGGCTTGATATGGTGGCATCGCCCTTTGTAATAATCAAGGCTGGTAAGTCCATTGGTCCACACAGTTGTCCTTGTACTAGTAAAAGATTCAACAGCTATTACGTCCCAGCTTCTTCAAGCAGAACTCCAAGTTGAGGAGTTACTCGGAATGATGCCAAGATATTAGTATCTTTGGTTTCATATTCAAAAGTATAGTAAGTCAATTAGTACTCTTTAACACCCACTTTAAATCCAACACTTGCTTTAATCTCTGTTTGTGGTCACATAAATCCCTTCCTACAACTCATGAATTAAGAATTATGACAACTATAAAGTTTACTTGACATGAATGAATTAGGCGTTAATGAAACTTTTCACAAGAATCTTTCACAAACTTCCCAACTAACACTAATATTATCAACTAATCAGAATGTTTGACTATTAGACCATGGTATTTGATTTATCAAACACCTCATTATTGTATACTATTTCATATATATAGCGCAACCCCATTTTGATTTTTGACCTCTTTTGAAATCGAAATACCTAACCTAACTTATAAGAAATTCTCTCTTGATAGTGATATATGTTGTATATGTAAATCTTAGATGTGAAAATAGATGGAATTCATATATGAAATAAAAGGGTATAAAAATGAAAAGAATAAGCTATAGGTGTAAATCAATACGTTAAAATTAAAAATAAGAAGAATCAATAAGATAGAAATAATGAATCATAATGTAAATAGAGTTAAGGTTTGAATTTCATAGAATATTTTATATAATATGGATGGGATTGTCTATAATGATAGACAAATGAAAAACATTCTCAAGATATTATTCATCCACTTGAAATTTTCAAAATAGTTTGGTTGAGCTTGCAACTTCACTTAGTGAATAAGTAAACAATTGAATTAGATTCGATTGGATGGCACCAATGAAATCAAGTGCTAACTCGTATTTCTTATTAAATTATCTGATCGGCATGCTATCGGACATTTATTTTGAATTCAATAATTTTCATAAAAAATTTTTTGACATATTTTGTTTATTTATTATTATTATGAGAATTAATCCTACTACCTTTGGTTCCAAGGTTTCCACACTTGAAAAAAAAACCTTGGGGTGTATCATCCAAATCATCACTCTAGTACTAGATGTAGCCTATTCGTCAGGCAAAATGCCTAATATTTATAACACCTAGTAGTTAAAGGTCAAGATATTGTTGGTCAACTAATTAATGTGACTTGCGAGGTATATCAATTATTAGGAAATAATCAAGTTAGAGTTGTAGCTATAAGTGCTACAGATGATCTGATGAGAGGAATATAAGTGATTGATACGGGAGCTCCTCTAAGTGTCCCAGTCAGTGGAGCGACTCTAGGATGATTTTTGACATGCTTGGAGAGCCCGTTGATAATTTCGGTCATGTAGACACTAGTACAACATTTCCTATTTATCAATCTACATATACCTTTATACAGTTAGATATAAAATTATCTATTTTTGAAACAAGAATTAAAGTAGTAGATCTTTTAGCCCCTTATTTTTGTGGGAGGAAAAATTAAACTATTTACGAGAGCTAGGGTTGGTAAAACGATACTCATTGTGGAATTGATTAACAATATTGCCAAAGCCTATGGTGGCGTATCCATATTTGGTGGGATGGGTGAGCGTACTTATGAAGGAAATAATTTCTACATGGAAATGAAAGAATCTAGAGTGATTAATGAAGAAAATATTGTAGAATCAGAAGTAGCTCTAGTTTATGGGCAGATGAATGAACTATTGGGAGTTCGTATAAGAGTTGGTTTGATTGCCTTAACGATGGTGGAATATTTTTGAGTTGTTAATAAATAAGACGTATTTCTATTTATCGATAATATCTTCCATTTCATCTAAGTGGGATCCAAAGTATCAGCGTTATTGGGTAGAATACCTTCCGCTGCCGATTATCAACCCATTCTAAGTACCAAAATGGGCTCTTTATAAGAAAGAATTACTTTTACTAAAAAGGTTTTAATAACTTCTACTCAAGCAACTTATGTACCCACAGACGACTTGGATTCTCCTTCAAATAGGCCCTAAAAGGAGAAGAAATGGTGGAATCCCAACAGACGTCTAATATTAAATTGACCCAACCCGATAGTACCTATTTTGGGAATGTCCAGTGCCAAAGTTACTGAATGAGTAAGTCGCCAATCTCTGGTCTCTTCATCTATTTCTTTCTTACCATACTATTTATCTCTTATAATACTGCAGATTATAGTTTGCTCATTTCATTCAAGTTAAGATGTTAAATTGGAATCCCTTTTATTTGACTTCATCAGTTTTTAATAAAAACTTTAAAGAAAAGTTTTATTCAACTAAATTAATCATTTTGGCTAACTGTTTTTACATAAATGATAAGTAGAAAAATAGTAGGAACTAGAATGAATAGTGAGTAGCAATAAATGCAAGAGTAATGACTTCCATAATCTTATCATTTTTTTTACATCACACTAACTCAGGATTTAATCTCTTAGAGATGATAAAGCTTTTGTATGTAAATTTAATGAATGAATTACCTCTCGATGATCTTAAATTGGATCAATATCATGAATAATATCTGATCTATCAAATCAATTCGCCATCAAGACTTGAATAGTATAACATATGAAGTATTTTTATCCATACTGAATAAAAATTTAGATTCCTGACCCAATCAATCCAAAATTCTTTTATTTATCATTCATTTCCTTATTTTTATCTATAACCTATCTTGCATCTTTCTTGGACAATCATCTGATGAAGGATCATTAGATTGCCTTTCCACTTCAATTAATCACATAGTTACAAACCTAAACAAACAATAAAAGCGAAATGGAAAAATAGGAAAGAAAAAAGAAATAAAGACCACCCCTTTTCGCTTTGGGAATGAAAGTATGCCCCCAAAACCCTTTACCAGTTAGTTCATAGAAAGAAAAAATGAATTGATGTATTTATTGTATATTGGATTTGTCGGGACTGGCAGGGCTTGAACCTATAACTTTTTCCTTAATAGAGTAGTACTTTAACCAATTGACTATAATCCTAGGGAAATAAGGGATCTAGCAGAAAATTTGGTTCTTTTTTATCTTTGTATGGGGGTATTTATGAAAGACAAGGAGGTTATACTAGCTCATAATAGATTGGTGAATTATTGGGCCAAGTTGGATTTGAACTAGTGTAGACATATTGCCATCAAATTTACAATATGTCCCCATTAACTGCATGGGCATCAACCCAAGAAGAATCTATTTTAGGCTTATTGGTAATTCATAATCAACTTTCTTTCATAATACTTTACCCCCAGGGGAATTTGAATCCCTGCTACCTCCTTGAAAGAGAGCTGTCCTAAACTAGTTGATGATGGGGGCCAACTTGCCCAATTGCCCTTATGCCATGATCATAGTATGATTAGTTTTTTTTAAATTATCAATATACGAATAATGGAATGATATAATTAGATCTGAGGGATCCTTCAATTTTTCAGAATTGTATAGAATGTTTGGATTCGTTATTCATGAATCATTCATTAGAATTGACATTCTCTATCATTCTCTATATAAATCTGCTAAGTGGGATAAAGAATTCAAAAATTTTCTCTAAGACTTTAGTTCAAAGAGACAAGTAGAATCTCTTCATCACATAACTCGATGAAATATCTTGAAATTTCTTTTATATCGAATTGGTAAGTGTACATGTATGTTATGTATCAATCAAGTGAATTTTATTTTCATAGGGAACATCTCAATAAAAAAAATACATTTGATAAATCAAAACTCAGCCATTATAAGTCTACTGCATATACTTATGTATATAATGTTTGTGCGTATATAGATTTTATATACATAGTGACTCATTTAGGAATTAAATAAAATAAACCCTTTTAACTCAGTAGTAAAGTAGTGCTATGGTAAGGAGTAAGTCATCAGTTCAAATCCAATAAGGGGCTTTTCTTTTTTTCATAAATTTTTTTCATAAAAGTCCAGTCATAGTACTTAGAAAATAGAGATATTTTTTTATTTGGAATACAAAAGGAACTAATTAGATAATACGTTATCATTATACTAAGTTGGAGTATAGTAGTTCTAGTTAGAAAATGGAACATTTGTTCGATCAATTTTAATTATTATAAATAATCACAAGCTGCCTATTGAATATTCAAAGATCTCTATTTTCTATTATACCAATGAAATCCAATAGAAAGATTTGAAATCAACAAAAGAAAAAATAAGTGGACCTAACCTATTTAATTATGACTATATCCGCTATTCTGATACTAAAATTTGATAGAGATGAAATTTGAATTAGAACAGTTGACCCACCTCTTTTTTTTAATTTCATTTCTTTGGACTTCGAAAGAATTTGTCGATATTTTTGATTTTGTCTTCTTGTTCCTAGATTTTCTATGGGAATAAATTGTTATTCCCTTCTTCTATAGAAAAGCCTTTCTTCCAAGTCACAAGATAAGAGCCATTTCCACTATCTTTCTTTGATTCTAAATCAAGATGAATTTCTATCTATCTAAGTCTATTTAGATATATAGTCATTAGATAGTGGCTTTATGTAGTAAAGATTTCTATATCGCCGTATCTGATATTTTTGTTATGCTAGTGTAATGGAGAATGGATGTGAAAAAGAGACTTCAGTTCCAGTCTTTTATTTTTTTATTCAATTTAACAAAAAAAATAAGAAATTCTCTCTATTTCTAAGAGATAAGACTCAATAGAAAAATATTCGAAGTGCCTTTTTTGCTTTAACTTATGGAAAGATATACTCTAGAGTTTTTTATTTATCTGAAGGAAAATGAGGTATAACAAAGACGACACTCAAAGAAAATGAAAAAAAAATTAATAAAATTATGTATATGGAATTCGAATAGTTTAGTATGCATAGAAATTAGAACAATCTAGAAATATCTTTCTTTTTCTCAATCTCACAAACAATATCTAAGAATGACATTAGTTAATCAAAGGAGAGGGGGTAGATTTGAGGATCAGTTAGTAGTGAGAGAGGGGGTCGTTTGTTCCTTGAAAAGTTCTTTGAAAAGAATCATCTATTTGATTGATAAGTCATAAGAAGACAATTCATGGTTCATATGCTTAGTAACAAAGAATAATCAAATTGAGTTCATGGATTTCCCTAGGTCAGTTTGTGAGCCAATAAAGGATTTTTTTCTTCAAAACCCATTGGAAATGGTAGTGTAAGAGAAATCATTGAGAAATGATTAAATATTTAGATACCCCAAAAATTCTATGAGGTGCTCAAAAATGGCCAAAGTAGTTGAATAGAAGGATCACTATGACTATAGCCCTTGGCAAATTTATGAAAGACAAAAATGATTTATTTGAAATTATAGATGATAGGTTATAGAGGGACCGCTTCGTTCTTGTAGGCTGCTTCAGCCTATTGCTATTTCCTTGTGCCTATTTCACTTTAAGGGTTGGTTCACAAGTTCAGTCTTTGTAATTTCATGGTATACCCATGGATTGGCCAATTCCTATTTTGAAGGCTGTAATTTCTTAACCACCATAGTTTCTAGTCCTACTAATAGTTTAGCGCATTCTTTAGTGATACTATAGGGTCTAAAGCTCAAGGAGATTTTACTCATTAGTGTCAATTAAGCAATCTATGGACTTTTGTTGCCCTGCATGGTGCTTTCAGATTAATAGGCTTTATGTTACGTCAATTTGAGCTTGCTTGATTTGTTCAATTGTGACCTTATAATGTAATCACATTCTCTGGTCCAATTGCTATTTTTGTTTCTGTATTCCTGATTTATCCACTAGGGTAGTCTAGTTGGTTCTTTGCACCTAGTTTTTGTGTAATAGCTATATTTCAATTCATTCTTTTTTTCAAGAATTTCATAATTAGACACTGACCACTTTTGATATAATAGGAGTTGCCAGTTTATTGGGAGTTACTTTGCTATATGTTATTCAAGGTGCTATCGTAGAAAATACTTTATTTGAAGATAGTGATGGTGCAAATACATTCCATGCTTTTAACCTAACTTAAGCTAAAGAAACTTATCCCATGGTCACCCTTAACCGCTTTTGGTCCCAAATCTATGGGGTTTCTTTTTTCAATAAATGTTGGTTACATTTCTTTATGTTATTTATACCAGTAACCAGTTTATGGATAAGTGCTCTTGGAGTAATTGATTTAGCCTTGAACCTATATTCCTATGACTTTATTTCGCATGATATTCATGTAGCAGAAGATCCAGAATTTGATACTTTCTACAACAAAAATATTCTATTAAATGAAGGTATTCGTGCTTGGATGGTGGCTCAAGATCAGCCTTATGAAAACCTTATATTCCCTGAGGAGGTTCTACCACATGGAAACACTCTTTAATGGAACTTTAGCTATAGCTAGTCATGATCAAGAAACCACTGATTTTACTTGGTGGGCCAGAAACGCCCAACTTATTGATTTATCTAGTAAACTGCTAGGAGCTCATGTAGCCCATGCCGGATTAATCATATTCTAGGCCAGAGAAATAAAGCTATTTGAAGTAGCTTATTTCATACAAGAGAAGCCTATGTATGAACAAAGATTAATTTTACTTTCCAATCTATCTACTCTAGGTTGAGGAGTAGGCCTGGGGGGGAAGTTTTAGATACCTTTCCATATTTTGTATCTGGAGTATTTCATTTAATTTTCTCTATAGCATTAGGCTTTGGTGGTATTTATCATGCACTTCTAGGACTTGAGACACTAGAAGAATCTTTTCCATTCTTCGATTATATATGGAAAGATAGAAATAAAATGACCACATTTACTTTTCTAGTTAGAGACCAACGTCTTGGGGCTAATGTAGGATCTGCTCAATGACCTATTGGTTTAGGTAAATATCTAAAGTGTTCCCTGATTGAAGAAGTCATTTTTGGAGAAAAAACTTTGCATTTTTAGGATATACGTGCTTTTTGGTTAGAACCTTTAAGAGGTCCAAATGGATTAGACTTGAGTAAGTTGAAAAAAGACATACAACCTAGTGAAAAATGGAGTTCACAGAAGATATGACTTATGCTCCTTTAGGTTCTTAAAGAAATTGATCATGATTTTGAACCTGTTCTTTTCGTGATCTCTCTTAATTGAAATGAGACAGGAGATCTAATGCTTGAATTAAAGTAAGAATCACTTTAATTCCATCATACATATTGGGATCAAGTTATATTTAAAAAGTATTCCTTTTTATTTTTTTTCAACTTATTTCTATTTAATTGATTTTTTTATTTTTTCTGGCTTGGCTAGGTGGGATAGCCAAGCCATTCCTCTTTCTTTATGATACTGATCTAGGCAAAATTAATTGAAACAAATCTGTTCAATGAGCAAAAAATGAAAAGAGAGGGATTCAAACCCTCGATAGTTCTTTGTTCAAAACTATACCAGTTTTCAAGACAGGGGCTATCAACCACTCAGCCATCTCTTTGAAAGATAATTTTTATTTTGTTCCTCCAAATAGAACATGGCCATAGAGGGTGGATACTGCTACTTTCTATAGAAAGATCTCAGGTATGAATCTACAGATCAATCTATCTATCCATATATAGAATCTAGCATGCCCATTTGGAAAATAAAAAATTCCATTTCCTCTGACTCCAAAATAGAGTGGTCAAAGGGTTAGTAGTAAGTCCAATCAATTTATGGTAAACTAAAATCCCTTGATGACATATTTTCTTACAATTTTTTGGCTAATAGAGGAATCAAATGGCATACTTTATTTGTTGGTATCTTGGAGGATTAAAAGCATGACTCTTGTTTTCTAATTGGATATTTTTGCATTAATTGGTACATCATCAATCTTGTTGATTAGGGTACCTATTGTATTTGCTGCTCCTGATGGTTGGTCAAGTAACAAAAAAGTTGTATTTTTCAGTACATCATTATGGATTGGGTTAGTCTTTGTGGTGGGTATCTTTAATTCTCTCATCTCTTGAACCTATTTATCCCAAATCCAAAATCAAAATGACCCCCTCCCCAAAAAAAATTATTTTTTTTCGATTGTGAGACACATTACGATTTAATATTAAGCCCCTAAAATAAAATGAGAAAAAGAAAATTAGAGGGAGAGTCAAACTTCTTGGATTAAAAAAAATACAATTCAAATTCATTAGATTTATAAAAGAATTTGAATCATTCTGAAAAGGGTCTTTCGCCTGACAATACACAAATATGATCTAGGTATATATTATCATATATATGTGGATATATTGTGCATCATGAAAAAAAATACAGATATAATCAAATGGCAAAATTTCTCTTTGCCAAGGAGAAAATGTGGGTTCAATTCCTGCTATCCACCCAAGATAAAGTAATATTTTGAATATGCTAAAGGATTGGGTATAGTTGGTCATGATAGTGTAGTAAGTCTATCCCCTCTCTTTTCCCTTTCCTAACACCCCCTAAAAAGGGGGTAATTAATTACTAGTTAATAGGGCTAAACCTCTGATTTTTGGATAAAATAAAAAAAGATGTTGCAGAGACAGGATTTGAACTCTTGACCTCAAGGTTATAAGCCTTGCGAGCTACCAAACTGCTCTACCCTATGTTGAAGAGAAGAAGTAAAACTACTAGTCAAACAAGAATTGATTGTGCCCCTCTACCATATATGTACAAATAGAATAGTACATTTATACAAAATGGTAAAAAGTCTTTTTATGATCATCAACCATAGAAATGAAATGAAAGGTTAATTCTTACCAACTTAATCTTGTTACTCTTGGCAACAAACATGCTTGAACCATTTCACAAAGTATGTGTCTGGATAGTCCAAAGTCTCAACAGTTAGCCTTTGATCGTTCAGTCAAAAAACAACAGCAATGAAGGCATGTAGGTGTACTATTCCATGGTGGGGTTTGTAACTTTCCATAAATTTCCCATTTGTCAGTCAATGATGGAACTTTACTTATTTCTTTTTTTTGAAGATTGATGAATCAAATGATATTTTTGTTCCAATTTTCGCCTCTTCTTCTCCCTCTGAATCAAACTTTTCCTTGCCATAATGGTTCAAGTCCTATTAGTATCCATGAAACAAGTCGAATCATAGATGTAGAAATATAAGAAGGTGGGCCTTCTCTCTATTGAAAGAAATGAGATTATCATGGATATAACACATTCAAAAATTAGCCAAATTTTCCTAATGTAGAGGCAATCTAGAAAGCTGCATAAGTGAATATATAGCCTATAGAAAAAATGGACCAATTCAACTAATCTTGCTTGCACAATGGAAAGGGCCACAGTTTTATCTCTCCATCAAATCAAATTGGCTAAAGATTTGCATTCACAAGCCCATGCTAAAGTTTCAATCAATTCTTGCCAATATCTACGCTAGGAGACTAACAACATAAATCCAGTAGCCCAAACAAGATGTCCAAATAAGAACATCCACACCCAGATCAATAAACTATTCATACCAAAAGGGTTATATCCATTAATAAGTTGTGAAGAATTTAACCATAAATAATCTCTTTGCTAGCGTATCAAATAAGTGGAAGATTCATTAAATAATGAATCTTGGTTTGAGTGAGGATAACATATATCTTCTGCATGTCCATGGAGTTTTGAAAAATCTAAACAACTCAGACATAGATAGGGAGGTAGAAATTTCTCAAATGAACCGCACTTCTTCGTATACGTCAGGAGTTCATTAATGAGAAGGGAGTAGGGAAAGCTTGAACCTAATTCCTACAGTGATGAATATGAGTGCAATTGAAATTCCTGAGGAGTTATACATATGTGTATTGATAAGACCATTTAGTATTTCTTGAAGCTCGATCTCTCGCCTAGATAAACCATATAGCCAAGAGAAACCATGAACCAGAATAGAAGAGGTCGCCCCATCCATGAGTAAATATTTCATAGTAGCCTTATTAGACCGTATATCTTTCTTGGTGTATCTAAATAATAGGTAGGAGCATAAACTGAAACATTCTAGAGCTACAAAGATAGTTATTAAATCATTAATACCACATAAACATATTTCTCCTAGAGTAGCTATTAATACAAAAAATAGAAACTTTATTATAGCTATTCCTGCACATTCAATGTACTCCATGGATAGAGGAATACATAGAGTTGGACATAGTAAAATAAGAAATTAAAAGTTCGTTGAAATTGTTTGTTTGGAAATTTCCCAAAAAGCTAATCGCATTTTCTTCTCTCTTTCAGAACAATAGAGCTATTATGCTCATTACTAAACTTGTTGAAGAGATGAAATATAACCAAGGTATATATTTTTTACCAGAGTTGAATCGATCATCAGAAGAAGAATTAGACCAAAAATTAGGATACATTTTGGGAAAATCAAACTTCCAACAAAATGAAGCAAATGAAAGGCTTTCATAAAAATTCTCATAGAATCAGGAATGAAGTTTTCATTCTATACATGCTAGATCATGAATTAGTAACTACATCCAATTTCCAAAAACATTCCCAATTGTGTCAAACTTTCCATTTTTGGAATGGAATCAGATCAAGATCTAATCTTATTTCGTGGTATTTACATGAAGTTTCTATTTAAGAAAGTCCCTGAGAGGTCTTGGTTGATCCATGATTTATGTTTCATTTTTTGTTTCCTTTTCGTTTGTTTTGAAAAATCTATTGATCAATTTTGATTTTTTATTTTTCTCTTGATTCTTTTTCGATCGAGACGTAAAGATCATGTTCATAGATTAACAAAAATGTGCCAAAGCACTACTTGCCTCTGCTATTTTATGAGTCTCTTTTTTTTTTGAATATGGCATCGCCACTCCCTTTTGTAGCATCCACCATTCAAAACTTAATTTGAAAGCCATATTTTTACCCAAACATTTTTGGGATGCCACTAATAACAAATGAATGACAAGTGCTTTTCCTTGTATAGATCCTATTTCAATGGTAACTTGATGAGTTGATCCACCTACATATCTTGCTTTTATAGCTATATCAGGAGTTACTCAATGTATTGCTAGACATAAAATAGATAGTGGATTTGTTTCTATCTTTTGTTGAATTTTTTTTAGAGCTCGATAGATAACTTGATAAGCCAATGATTTTTTTTTTGTGTGTTTTAGAATACTATTAACCAACATGTTAACTAATCGATTACAATAAATTAGATCAATTTTTTCTATTTTTCTTCTACAGTGCCTTGACGTAACATGAGTGTGAAAGTGGTTTAAGAATTATTTTTCTTTTGATAAGGGCGGCTAAAATCACTTATTTTGGCTTTTTTACCTCATATTGTAGGGTGGAACTTGAAAGATATGAAAGATCTCCCTCCAAGCCGTACATACGACTGTCATTAAATATAGCTTTCTGCAGAATTCTATATGTATCTTTGAAATCATGTATGGAATTCTATTTACTCACTTTAAATTAAGTACCTATTTCCCTCTCTTTCTTGCTAAGATTAGAAATCCTATATTTTACATAACCATACGATTGAGTCCTTGGGTTTTCAAAATAGTGTAAAAAAAAGTTCTTCAAATCATTGCTATTTGACTTAAACCTGCGCTAAAAAGGTTGATGTAATTCAAATTATTTGTTGACATAGACAAAGTCAGGAAAAACCTTTGAAATTATTTCAATATTGAACCTTGTACATATAAGAGTTCCAAATTGAATCTCTTTAGAAATAAGATCTTTTATCTCATGGTAGCCTGCTTTAGTCCCCTTACAAAACTTTTGTTATTGGGTTAGCCATACACTTCACATGTTTCTAGCAATTCATATGGTATCATCAAATGATACAAGTCTTGGATAGGAATATACAATGCACTAGAATACCTTTGTTGATGATCCTTTACTCCAATGGCATCTAGGTTCCTTGAATAATGTGATATCTTAGCACTAAATAGGGAGCTACCAAATATGCTAGCTATGCCTAACATGTGAAATAGCATACATAAGGATGTTGTGCTTAGCTTGGAATATAGCCATGAAGTTGAAAGTACTTGAAATTTTTAAAGGCACATGGTCAAAAAAAATTTCTTAATCGATTAGGTAGATTAAGAAAACAATAGTAGCAACTGCAATAGGAGCTAAATTTGCAATAGCAATCCAAGGTCGCATACCTAGATGGAAACTAAGGTATAACCAATGTCCCACTATTGTATGGTCGAACTCGAAAGTAGTTAGATGGGGTAGATAATTTCTTTGATAGGTTAGTTAAATAAAGAAAAACCCCTCCTAAGCTGTGCTTGCATTTTTCATTGCACACAACTTTCCCTATGTATACATCATTTCCTTTATTAGAAAAGCTTTAAAAAGTTAACTACGTAGTTAATTTAACCTTTATTCCATACTACATCAACATTTTAGAATAGTGGAAATCCTATTTTGATTTTTTTTGTCTCTTGATCCATTTTTTTTTTTTAGGAAAAATGGATATTTCCAAGATCTCAAAATTTTGATTTGTGATTGCCCAGATCATTGATATAAATAATATCCATATACCAAATCTAACTTCTATATACTCTCTGCAAAGTAGAAGAAGCTTTTGAGAAGGTAAAAAAAAAGAACGTTTTCTTTCGACACAAGAAATTCTTCCAATAATTTTGAGCCTAATCTTTTCAAAAAAGCACATATAGTACTTTTATGTTTTTGAGCCAAAGTTCCAGCACAACAAAGTCGAAGTATATACTTTATTTGATACAAACTCTTTTCTTTGGAAGATCCGTTATGATAATGAGAAAGATTTCTGCATATATGCCCAAATCGATCAATAATATTAGAATTTGATAAATTAGCCTGAACAGGCTTACTAATGGGAAGCCCTAATATGTTACAAATTTTGCTTTTGCCAATGATGCAATCAAAGTAATAATTGGAACAAAGGTATCGAACTTCTTAATACTATTATTGATTAGAAATGAATTTTCTAGAATTTGACTCTATACTACTGAAGCATTCATTCTCATGCTTGAAAGATAGCCCAAAAATTCAAGGGAATGATTGTATAATTGGATTATAGAAATCCTTCATAGATGAAACCATAGCGAAGAATGTCATTGTGAAAAACTGACAAGGTAACATTTCCTTTTATTCATGAAAAGAGTCATCCCTTATGAAGCCAAAATGGATTCTATTTGATATCTAATATAATGCATGCAAGGTTCCTACATCAAGCATAGGTTTGCCTTAAAATTCTTAATCTGAACAAAGATGTTCACAAGATGTTCAATTTTTTCATAGAAAAAGATTCATTCAAGAAGAACTCCAGAAGATGTTGATTGCAAATGAGAAGATTGGTTACATAGAAAGATGAAAATGGATTCATATTCATATACATGAGAATTATATAAGAATATGAATAATATTTGATTTTGTTTTGAAAAAGAAGAAGTAGCTTTCTTTGAAGTAATAAGACTATTCCAATTACAATACGCATTGAGAAAGAATCATAATAAATGCAAAGAATAGGCATCTTTTATCCATAGTGAAGAGTTTGAACCAAAATTTCCACATGGACAGGTTGGGGTATTAGTATATCTAACACAAAATTTAAATGTGAAAAATTGTCCTCTAACAAGGGAAGTATTGAATGAATTGATTGTAAATTTTGAGATTTTACTACCTTTTTTCCTTCTCAACAAGATATAATCATATAGAAAATGGAATTTCCACAATAAAAGCCCCCCTTGGAAAATACAAATTTTTGTTGCGTATCCCAAATGGATTTTGGTTAGAATCATTAGGAGAAATAAGAAAATGATTCTATTGATACATTCTAGTAATTAACCGTTTCACAATGAATAAACTGAATTTATTGTCATAACCCAAATTTTCCGACAAAATCGATCTACTGAAACCACGATCATTAGCAAATGCATAAATATACTCCTGAAAGATAAGTGGATATAGGAAGTCGTGTTGTTGAGATCTCTTTGGTGATACCATGGAGATAGGTAAACTTATCAACAAATTCTCAACCCTCTCTTTTTTGCATATTCATTTCATTTAATTCGCCTATGTTACAAGGCAACAAGATGGTTACAAATCTTTTATTTTGTAAACCAAATCGCTCTTTTGATTTTGAAAAAACCTTTCTTTATCAATATATTGCTTCTTTTACACACACATTTCCATTCCAAAATAGACAATGCTACTAGTTAGGATTCATTCAAAAAATATACAATCGGCTCATGGGAGGAAAAGTCCTTCATGTATTAGGCACTAATCTATTTTTAATGTCTAATTAGAGTAGGAAATTATTTAAATTAAGAATCGAAGCTAGTTACTTTTTCTTTTTGATAATTAATTGAAGCTATAGGGACCCTATCCAATTATTCATTCGACCCAACTTTATTTTGTTCCATTCCAAGAATTTGAACAAGGTTTGTATCGATCCGATAAGAATCAAATAATCCTCAAAATTCTTCATTGATACAACATGCTATTTTTTTCATTTATTTCCTTTTAAGATCGGTTGCGGTTTTCCAAACTTTACCAATGGTACGGACAAATTCCTTACTTCATCCAAATGTGTAAAAAATTCTAGCCGCACTTAAAAGATGAGTACTCCACCGTTGAGTTAGCAACCCGAAGAAAATATAGATTAAACAAAATTTCAACAAAGGGTGTATAGATGTAATCAAAATTAATTAAATTAAATTTAAAGAAACTGAAGGGAGATTATACAAGCTAATCAAATCATTGTGCTAACAAATTTTAAAAAAAGAGATTTTCTAATGGATTCGAAACACAAAAATGAATTGATTAGATGAAAATACATGAAATTCATAGATAAAAGAAAATATATATATATATATATATAGAATTGTAAAAATTGATAGAGCACCCCTTATGTTATCTACTTTTTTTCACTCAAAAAAACTTCTTGTATCAAAGAAAGCATCATTTGAATATGGTAAACTAAAAAACCTACGGGACAGAAATAGACATAGTTCACTTATCATGATAAATTATATTTGTTCAATACACTATTGTCAATATAAATGTTGAGAAAAGAATATAGTGAAAAGTGGGGGGAGGGGGAATCAAAAAAATAAGTAGAGAAAAATTATACCAAGTTATATACAAGTCGCTATCTCCCTTGGTATTTCTTTAATTGAATTTCATTTGACTAGACAGAAATTCCTTAAAAACTCTCACTTTCTTTAAAAGATTCTAAATAGTTCCTGTGGATTGAACACCTTTTTCAGGGAAATATTGAATAATAGAAACATTTAAATAAGTTTGATTCTTCATTGGATCATAAAAGCCCACTTTCTAAGATCTTTCCTTTCTCTTCGGGATCAAACATCAATTGCAATGATTTGATAGGCGGCTCATTGGGATAGAAGTAGATGAACAATACCCCTCTAGAATTGAATAGAAAGTTTTCTCCTTGTACAACTCAAGAAAAAATGATTTGATTCAAAGTTTTGTCTATGTATGCAATTCTAATAAATTAAATGACAAATAGGCCTCTAAAATCAATTATACTATGATTTCAGTCTTTTTTTTCTTTTTTTTTCCTTCCTGAAAATGAAAAAGAAACCATTCATACTCATAACTCATGTTGGATAACTCTCAAATGGCTCAAAAGAAAAATCTTTAGTCAGTTTCATTTATTGAGTGGTCTTTACTCCTTTCTGTTTGTCTCATTTAAAATTCTATTTGGATTCTTTTGTTAGATCCAATTATTGAGACTATTGAGACAATTAAAATAGTATTTCCTTGTTCTTAGATCCTTTATCCTTATTTTAAATCATTGGATTTCGACATTACTTTAGTGCTTCTTAATCCTTTCAAAATGGCAGCAACATACCCTTTTTTGATTTCTTTCTATAAAAGAATCCTATGGATAGTTGATTCTCGCATGATACACTTTGAATCGAAAAAGTTTTATCAATTCCAACAAGTTTTGCTTTTGAATTGGAAACTAGCTTGAATTAGATTTTTTCGATTTCTATATGGAATATACTATTACGAAGTTGTTCCGATTGATTAATTCACAATAACCCTATATCCTTGCGCCCTAGAAATGAATTAATCTTTTCTACTCAAGCTCTATCATGGACTGTTTAGAACCCACCAAAAAAAGAAAGGTCAAAGTGTAATAGAATAAACAATGTTGAGCCAAGAGCACCCTAATTCTTAGATAAATCAAAAATGGTGGACGTAAAAATCCACAACGGATCATGAAGTCACACATTGCTTTCTACCACATCGTTTCAAATGAAATTTTACCATAATATTACTCTAATTTGGAACCAGTACGGAATTGATTCAATTATGTTATCATGAATAGTCATTGATTCAACTGTCCATAGACATCATAATCTAGACTTTTTCTTCTATATATGATATGTGGAATGATTTTTCGAAAAAAGTCTTTGCAAGATAGCATCTTTAACATACATAAATAATATATAGATAATAGAAATATATATATATATATAAATGAATAACTTTTTAAATCTGCATCCACAAATGACTCAATAGAATATATTAAATGATTTCTTACTTTTTAAGTACAAAAGATTCCACTTACAAGGAATCATTAAAAATATTTATTCAAAATATTTTGAACTAAAATTGAAAAAGTTTCCTAGTTAGACATCATTATTTAATTTGATTGAATTTAAAGAAAATTGGACAATATGAATCACGTTTGATCTTCATAGGAAGATAAGTCTTTCTTTTTTAATTGACTCATCACTAATTAAATTTAAACTAGATCAAAGAAAAGAGAAAGAAATCCATTTTTTTCCATGCGATGTATAAAAAAATGATGTAAGTTAAGATTTGAATTTTTATTCTTTTCATCTAATTACGCAAATCAAAATCAAAAAAGTAGGGTGGGTTTTTGTATGTATCGATAGACTGAACAATTGTCACTGTTACAAGATAGATATTCTATACTACAGAATTTAAATAATTTCAGTTTAAATAATTCAAGTGATCACAAATCATTTTCACAAAAATCCAAAAATTATTGCCAATGAAATAGAACGATATAGATAGCATATAAGCCAAATATTTCCTCATTTTATATGACTATATGATATATATTTAAGGTTGAGTAATATTTCAATAATCGACTCTTTTCATAAAGTGAATAAAATAAAAGGGATAGAATAAATCACTCCAACCTCAATCGTTACATAGATTTTCAATTTTTCATTATAACTAAAGATGAAATACCTAAATATAAATAAAATGAGATTCAAAGATAATAATTGGCTCCATAACATATTTCTATTGGTATTGGCTGTTTGTCAACTTTAGTCCAAATATCTATATATCTATAGAATAGATTGATAATAGGATTTTGATACATATAGATATATAATTCAACTTAATTTATTGATCAATATATAGAATTCAATTAACATATTGTATGAAAGTATGATTTCTTCTGCTCTCCTTTGAGAATTGGAGGATTTTTGATTAGGTGGGTTCAAAGAAAAAGAAGGATTTTGGGTCTACCTTACTTACTTTCTTCCTTTTTCCTTATATCAAAAACTCAATCAAAATGCAATTATCTCCAAGAACAAAATATCTATTTTGCTTAATATTGTTAGTTTGATTTGTATTAATTCTACCCTTTATTTGAGTAGGTTTTTCTTTAGCAAATTGTTCGAAGCCTATGCTTTTTTGAATCCAATCGTAGATGTTATGTTAGTCATACCTATGCTTTTTTTCCTCTTAGCTTTTGTTTGGCAAGCTGCTATAAGTTTCAAATTAGATCCTTAATAATAATTAATATCCTAGAAAATGCATGATTTCTTCAAGAAAATCAGATAAGTTTTATAGTATGAACCCTATATTTGTACACTGAAATTCTTAGATAGTCGCCATAAATTTGGCTTACCCCCATTTCCTCATTTTTGACCTTTTTCTAATGAAAGACCCTAACCCTGTTAAGATCTCCCACAATATCTAATATAGATATAAACGAAAATTTTTGTTAATGAAAAACAAATGAATTTATGAAAATTCATTTCTATTTCTAGAAAAAAAATACCTCATTTCTTGGTGTTAAAATAGGATATGTAGTAGAAAAATGGAAGATCTATTCTTTTCTTTTTCCAAAAAATCATCTTGGAGATTGTATAATGCTTACTCTGAAACTCTTTATTTATACCGTAGAGATAGATTTTGTTTCTCTCTTTATCTTTGGATTCCTATCGAATGATCTAAGGCGTAATCTTTGATGTGAAGAATAAAATCCAAAGGGTTTTTTTGGTTAATTTTCAAATTTTCTTAGGATTTTGACTATTCCACACATTTAACTAAAATTTTCAAATTTTGAAAAAATAAATAAATCAAGTCATTAATGGAAATGGAAATAGATGGATTAGAACCCTCAGTATGAATAACTCGTACAACAGACTAGCAATCCGAAGCTTTAGTCCACTCAGTCATTTTTCCCAATTGAAAAAATAATTACTACAGTAATGAAGGAGTCTTTCTTAGTCTCTCGTCTTTCTCTATTCTATTATATAGAGAGATCCACAAATTAGAAATTTATTTTATCTAAAAGAGGGGTTCAAACGTGCCAACAATCGAACTAAAGAAGGAAGGCTTCTTTGTGTTCATTTTGTTCGAAAGACCTTTCTTATTTGATGGCCTAGCTTGGTTAGTACCTAGCCGGGCCCTTTTTCTTGTTCCAACAAATTATAGATAAATAATGATTTATCTAATATCTTATTTGAAAACAAAAGGACTTTTTATATTCAAGTAACAAGAAAAAGAATTTAAATAATCTTTCTTCTTTTTCTTGTTATATTTTATTTTCATTTTCTAAACTAAAAAAAAAACTATCAATTCTTCCACAATACATTTTTTTGTTATTATTTTAGTGTTTTTTTTCGATCCGTATCATCTATCTTCTTCAGCAAAAGAGAAAACTTTAGTTATTCAATTTAACTTAAATGTAGCCTCTTTTTGGAATCTCATTAAATTTTTATCTCCCTACAAAAAAGTTCAACACTCTCATTTTGATGATTCTTTGATAATCCTATCTTGATCATGCTCAATTATCTTGTTCGAAAAAAGGTCAGTATGAATACAAAATCGTATTGTTGCGGGTATAGTTTTGTGGTAAAAGTGTGATTCGTTCTATTAACCCTTTAATAGTTGAAGGGTCTTTTGGTTTTATTCATATTCTGATCAAAAACTTTATTTCTTAAAAGGATTTAATCCTTTAGCTCTTAATGAGAAATTTGAGAAAAAAATACGCATTCATGTGATTTGTATCTATAGGTTACTTATAAATTGAAAATTTGGATTATGAAATTGCGGAACATAATTTTTGAATTAGACAAAGACTTCCAATTGAATAAGTATGAGTCAAGATCCATGGCTGAAGATAGAAAGTCAATTTCTAATCGTAACTAAATCTTACATTGTTTTTTTATTGCTAAAGAAAGAAATTGAAGCAAAATAGCTATTCAACAATTACTTTGGTTTACTAGAGACATCGGTATATTGTTTTAGCTGAGTAGAAACAAAATCCTTTTCCTTAGGATCCTCTCAAATAGAAATAGAGAACAAAGTAACTAGAAAGATTGTTAGAATCACCTTCTTCTAGAATAATCATCAAGAAAGTGATTCGTTTTGTTTGTATTTAGACAAAAAGTTGACAAAGGTGTTGTGGGTATAATTTTGTTCATTTTGTTCACATCTTAGATCTAGGAATTTAATCATCTTCTACAAAGGTTCCAAATGAAACCAAAGCTTCATGTTCGGTTTTGAATTAGAGATGTTCAAAGGGCTGAATCAATGTCAACTATAACCTTTAACCTTCCAACTAACGATGCAGGTTTGATTCCCACTACCTGCTTATTTCTTTTTTTTTTCTAAATATTATATTAGAATTCTATTCTAGAATATAGATAATATATTATGATTTATGATTATGATTAGTGAATTATTGAATACACAATTCATAAAATTATCTCACATACAATCCAATTTTTGTTTTGTTTTTAATTCAAACTAAAGGTATAAAAATCAAAATACAAAAAAAAAATTGGAATGAACGGTGACCATTGTCTAATGGATAAGACATAGGTCTTCTAAAGTTTTGGTATAGGTTCAAATCCTATTGGACACAATTTATTTTCGTCTATTTTTTTATTTCAATAGCAAGAAAGAATTTTTGCATAAGTTGAATCCAAGACAATTAATTCCTTTTTTAAGTAAAAAGTGAGCAATTTATTTATGCTTGTTCCTAAAGTAGAAATCGATCCATTTGTTCCTGAATAGCTTCTTTCAAAAAGGCTTATGCTTCCTCAATAAATATCTTAGTAGAAGACATGATTTCTTGGAACTAAGGTTTATTAGTTTTTAAGTAAATACATAATTCAACAAGAAATTTCCTTACCTATCCAATTTCTAATGAATCAAGAAAACCATTTGTTTGGTTTAAATAGTCATTACCTATTCTTCTATCGTAAGAGGTGCTGTGGGGTTGTTTAAGCAATTCACATAATCGTTGGCCTCTTGCCAATTGATTTTGAGTAGCTTTATCAAGATCTGAACCAAATTGTGCAAAGGCCTCTAATTCTACAAATTGTGCTAGTTCCAATTTTAATTTACCAACTACTTATTTCATTGTTTTAATTTGAGTTGCAAACCTTACTTTGGAAATGGAGATACCCACATTAATAGCAGGTCTAATTCTAGCATTGAATAGATTGGCAGATAAAAATATTTGTCCATCAATAATGGAAATTACATTAGTAAGAATATAAGTCGAAACATCTCCCAATTGAGTTTCAACTATTGGTAAGGTGGTCATACTTCCTTCACCCAAACTAGAACTTCATTTAGCTGCTCTTTCCTTTCTAAAATACGTGAATGCAAATAAAAAAATCCCCTGGATAAGCTTCATGACTTTGGGGTCTTCGTAATAGAAGATACATTTGGCGATATGCTTGGGCTTGTTTGTAGTCATCATTATAAATGATTAAAGTGTGTTGTTTATGGTACATAAAATATTTAGCCAAAGCAACACCTATATAAGGAGCCACGTATTATAATGTAGTAGGGGAATCTACCGTCTCGGCCACCACAATAATGTATTCCATCGCCCCTTTTTCCTGTAAACTAGTTACTACCTCAGCCATAGAAGATACTTTTTGCCTGATAGCTACATAAACACATATTACATTTTGACCTTGTTGATTGAGAATCGCATCTATCACTACTGTTGTTTTACCGATCTGTCTGTCTCCAATAATTAATTCTCACTGACCATGTCCTATAGAAATCATTGAATCAATAACAATAAGCTCGGTTTGAATAGGAAACCTGAGATGGAAATACCTATCCATTCTTTGACATTTGAATACTTGTTCTATTCTAAATCACTAAGAAAAAAACAACAAAAAGACCTCTTGACTCTATTCCTAAAAAAATCTAAATCTATAAGTTGAATTTTTATAAAAAAAAATTTCAAAAAATCAAAAGAATAATAAGTTCAAAATTCTTAAACACAAAATAATAATTTGATTTTATTTTTATTTGGAAGTTGCTTTCTTTAGCAAGAATCCTAGGAAAAAATAAGAGAATTTGTCTAAGCGAAATATATAGAGTTATACTAACTAAAGAAAATCCAAATAAATAAAAAAATGATGTAGACTGGAAATAAGATCCTAGTCAAGTTAGTTGATAAATCTTGAAATGAGATATACCCTGCAATAATCAAAGAAAATTAGATGGTTTGGTTAAAATGAATTCTTGTTTTGACTAAACAGTTATGGATGACTTCATAACTTCAATTCAAATCAACCAATCCGATATATTTTCCACATTCGTAGGAGTCTGTCTGTATTTTTGCTTTATGAATAAGATATTTTTTGGGCATTTCTAATAATATCAAGTCCTATTCCTATTTTGGCTTTTTTTATTTTTGGGATTTTAGACTTGATTAGGAAAGGGTTGGAGAAACTTTCTAGTTAAGAATCAGGTATAGAACTAATGGACGATGCTTGGTTACAATTTAGAATCCGTTATTATATGTTTGCTCTAGTGTTTATTGTTTTTTAAGGTTGATATGGTTTTTCTTTATCCATGGGCAATGAGTTTCGATGTATTGGGTTTATCTGTATTTATAGAAGCTTTAATTTTTGTGCTTATCTTAATTGTTGGGTTAGTTTATGCATGGCGAAAGGGAGCAATAGAATGTTCTTAGCTTCTGAATATTCAAACAATAAAAAGAAAAAGGAAAAAAGACTAAAAAAGTTATGAATTTCATTGAGTTTTCTTTACTTGATTGAATAGCCAAAAATTCAATTATTTCAACTACCTTAAATTATCTTTCAAATTGGTCAAAACTCTCTAGTTTATGGCCGCTTCTCTATGGTACCAGTTTTTATTTATTGAATCTGCCTCAATAATATGATAATGATTTGACTTTGATCATTATGGACTAGTACCAAGATTGAGTCATAGACAAGCAGATCTAATTTTAACAGTTGGAATAGTAATAATGAAAATGGCCCTCTTCTCGTTGAAATTATATGAGTAATTGCCCATACCAAAATATGTTATTGCTGTGGGAGCCTGTACAATTATAGGAGGGATGTTTAGTACCAATTCTTTTAGTACTATTTGGGGAGTCAATAAGCTAATTCCTGTGGATGTCTATTTGCTAGGTTGTCCCCCTAAACCAAAAGCAATTAAAGATGCTATAACAAAACTTTAAAAGAAAATATCTTGAGAAATCTATGAAGATAGATTAGGTCTCAATAAGCAAATTGGTGCTTTACGACCAATCACAAGTTTCATGTTAGATGCAGTATGCATACTAAAAATTATGATCAAAGATGCCTCTATGAACGGGCATCTACTTCAAAGATCCCTACTAAAACCTTTTTCAAATATAAAAGTTTAGTATCTTCTCATGAATTAGTGAATTAGGCAAAACTCCTTTGTACAAAATAAAAAGTAACAAATCAATTTTTATCGACTTGATCTAGAATGTGAAATATTATAAATAAAAATGCAAGAGATAAAAAATATGTAGGGTCATTTGTCTACTTAGCTAGTTAAGCATGGGATAATTCATAGATCTTTGGGCTTTGATTATCAAGGAATAGAAACTTTACAAATAAAGCTTGAGGAGTGGTATTCTACTGCTGTCATTTTATATGTAGATGGTTACAATTTATCTATGCTCCTAATGTGCTTATGATATAGCACCTAGCAGATTGTTAGCTAGTGTATATCATCTTACCAGAATAGAGTATGGTGTGGATCAACCAGAAGAGGTATGCATAAACGTATTTGCCTTAAGGAAGAATCCTAGAATTCCATCCATTTTTTAGGTTTGGAAAAGCATGGATTTTCAAGAGTAAGAATCTTATGATATGTTGGGAATCTCTTATGATAATCATCCATGCTTGAAATGTATCTTAATACCTAAAGGTTGGATAGGATGGCCCTTACGTAAGGATTATATTGCCCCCAATTTTTATGAAATACAACATGTTCATTGAATGATAAGAAAGTAATTTCCACTTATAGAATTTTAGAGATTCAAGGATTGGACATTCTATTCTAGATTAACCAGAATAATGTAAGTCACTTTTGTATTAGGAAATTATGGATAGGCTAACAAAAACAGGTAGAATTAGGGATTAGTTGGGATTCTTACATTTATTTGGAAGATACTTATTTCATGTGAGCCGAACTAATAGGATGAATCAAACGAGTTCTACATCACAAACCTTGTAATGTGCCTATTGCTTAGACCAGTTCTAGAATGTCATGTTGAGATGATTTTACATATCCAAAAGTTATGATCCTTTCTTGAACAGTTCATATTGCAGAACAATCTACAAAAGCCTTTCACCTTTAATCCTAAGAAAATTTTGATAGAAAATTTCATAACAAAATTTTGGATAAATTGGATTCATGGTATACTTCTTTCTAATACTGATTACCAAGAATTTCAAGAGAAAATAAATGCATTTGATAAAAAATCATTATCAATAGCAATTGTTGATTTCTTAACTTTTATCAGTAAATTTGTTAGAGGATTAGAATCCACCAATATAAAGTGGGAGGGCCTTTCTTTATTTTCAGAAAGAAAAATAGATTCTCAAAAAGGAACAAAATATTTAAAATATTTATCAACTAAAATAGTAACTGATGCTAATGGGAAAAAAATTAGTAGAAACTCGATTAGAATAAAAGAAATCAATAAAAAAAAGTCCTTTGCTAGTCTTGCAAATTAATCATTGATTTAGAACAACAATCTGGAGAATATCATGAAGATATACTAGTAGAGCATCAAACGCGTTCAAGAAAAGGCAAACGTATAGTAATTTTTACTACTACCAAGTAAAATATGGATCCTACTACTACATATACTAGTATACCCGATCAACCAGATGAAGTGGCTTTGGTAAGCTCTTCACAACAATCAAACTTTCGGTGAGGTATAATCAAAGGTTCTTTGCGGGCTCAAAGGTGTAAAATAATTATTTCGAATTGTTTCAAGCAAATGCGCATTCCTCTCTTTTTTTGGACAAAATAAAAAAATTCCCTCTTTTTTCTTTTGTTATCTCTGGGTTGATTAAACTAATATTTAGAAATTAGGTAAGGAAAAGAGAAGCATTAAAAATTGTAAAAGTATACAGGGAGCAAACAAAAAGAGAAGAACAAAAGAATGGAGAAAGTGCGAGTAGAGATAGCAAAGGCCTGGGATAGCATTCCATTGGCATGAACACTAAGAGGTTGCATGTTACTAACTCAATCAATTTTTAGAAAATATATTCTATTACCTTCATTTATAATTGTGAAAAATATTGGACGTATATTCCTATTGCAACATGCTGAATGGTATGATGATTTCGAGGAATAGAATAGAGAGATACATATTAAATGTACCTATAATGGTGTTCCATTATCTAAAATAGAATTTTTGAAAAATTGGTTGCTATATGGTATTCAAATAAAAATCTTATTTCCTTTCTGTTTGAAACCTTGGCATAAATTGAAACTACAATCCTCTTAGAAAGATCTAATGAAAAAGAAAAAAGAAAAAAGAAAAAGATGATTTTTGTTTTTTAATAGTTTAGGGAATGGAAGCTAAACTTCCTTTTAGTTCTCCCCAAAAACACCCTTCCTTTCTTAAACCAATTTTTATGGAACTGGAAAAAGAATTGAAAAATTCAAAAAGAAGGATTTTCAATTTCTAATAATTTTCAAAGGAAAAACAAATTTTTTTTGAAATGTTTCAAAAGAACCAAAAAAATGGATTATGAAAAGTGTTATTTCTCCAAAAAAAAAATATTAAAAGAACTTTCAAAAGTAAATCCAATTCTATTATTTCGATTAAGAGAAGTAGAAATATATGAATCGAGTAAAATTAAAGAAGCAAAATATTCCTGCATCAAGAATTAGATAATGCACAAATCAATTGGTCAAATTACATCTCCAAGTTGGACAAATTCTTCATTGACAGAAAAAAAATGAAGGATCTGATAGATAGAACAAGTATAATTCGAAATCAAATCGAAAGAATCACAAAAGAGAAAAAAATAGTAACTCCAAGAATAAATAATCTTAGTCCTACCCAAACAACTTATAACGCTAAAAGATTTGAAAAATGGCAAAGATTAAAAAGAATAAATGCTCGATTAATCCGTAAATTACCCTTTTTTTTGAAATTTTTCATTAAAAGAAAATACACAGATATATTTTTATCTAGCATTAATATTCCCAGAATGAATACAAAACGTTTTCTTGAATCAACAAAAAAAAAATCCAATTACAATAATGAAAGAAAACAAGAAATAATTACTAAAAAGAAAAAAGAAAAATCTAATTTCATTTATTTCGACTATAAAAAAGTCACTCGATAATATTAGTAAAACAATCACCTATTTTTTATGACTTATTCTATGTGTCACAAGCATATTTATTTTACAAATTATCAAAAATCCAATTTAGTAACTCGTATAAATTAAAATCTATTCTTCAATACCATTGAATCCCTTTTTTTCTTAAACCTGAACTAAAGGATTCTTTCTAAACACAAGGAATGGTTCATTCAAAATTAGGGGATAAGAAAGTTACGAGTTATGAAATGAATCAATGGAAAAATTGGTTTAGAGACCATTATCAATACGATTTATCTCAGATCATATGGTGAAATAGAGTTCATTAGCATCGTATAGCTAAAAAAGAAAATTCAAGCAAATGGAATTCATATGAAAATGACCAATTAATTGATTCCAAAAAATAATTTGAAGTATATTCATTATCTAATCAAAAAGAGAATTTTCAAAAGTCCTATAGATATGATCTTTTATCATATAAATTTCTTAATTATGAAACTAAAAGGAAATGTTTTTTTTTAATAGATATCCGTTTTAAAGAAATAAGAACCAAGAGGTTTCTTAAACCACGCCTAAAGAAACCCTTTTTGATATGCTAAGGAACATCCTATTAATAATTATTTAGGACAATTCGATATTTTATCTATGGAAAAAATATCAGATAGAAAATATTTTTATTAGAAAATTCTCAATTTTTATCTTAGACCAAAAGTTAATATTGAGGCCTAGATCACGATCAATACCAATAGGAATCAAAATACTCAAATCCATACCAATAATTCTCAAATAATTCATGGAAAAGATCTTTTTTATTTTATGATTCCAAAAATCAATCCACCAAACTCCCACAAAGGATTGTTTGATTGGATGGGAATGAGTGAAAAAAATGCTAAACCATCCCATATCAAATCGGGAACTTTGGTTCTTCCCAGAATTTGTGTTACTTTATAATGCATATAAAAGGAAACCTTGGTTTATACCAAGCAAATTACTTTTCTTAAATTTGAATTGAAATGAAAATAGTTGTGAAACTAAATAGATCAATGAAAAGGAAAAATGACATTTTTTGATAGCATCAAAATCAAGAGAAAAAGGAACCAACAAGCTAAGGAGATCTTAGATCCATTCTCTCACAACAAAAAGATATTGAAGAAACTTCTTCAAGATCAGACATGAGGAAAGGGAAAAAGAAAAAATAATACAAAAGCACTACAGAAGCAGAACTAGATCTCTTCCTGAAATGTTATTTGCTTTTTCAATTGAGATGGGCCTAGACTTTGAATCAAAGAACGATCAATAATATCAAGGTATATTGTCTCTTGCTTAGACTGAGAGATACAAGAAAAATTACTCTATCCTTGATTTACAACAGAAAAATTAGTTTAGATATAATGCTAATTAAGAAGAATTTACCTCTTGCAGAATTACTGAAAAGGGGAGTATTGGTTATAGAACCTATTTGTTTGTATGGAAAAAAAGATGGACAATTTATTATGTATCAAATCATAGGTATTTCGTTGGTTCATATGAGTAAGCACAAAACTAATCACAAATACCAAGAGCAAAGATATGTTTCTAAGAATAATTTTGAGAAAGCTATTTCAGCACATCCAACATAATTGGAACTTGAGACAAAAACCATTTTAATTTGCTTGTTCCTAAAAATATTTTATCATTCAGACGTCATAGAAAATTGACAATTCTAGTTTATTTCAATTCAAATAATAGAAACGATGCAAATAGAAATCCAGTATTTTGGAGCAGAAAAAATGTAAAAACAATAGCCAAGTTTTACATGACAATAATCATCTTGATAGAGAGCAAAATAAATTAAGAAAATTAATGCTTTTTCTTTGGCCTAATTATCAATTAGAAGATTTAGCTTGTTTGAATCGTTATTAGTTTGTATTAGTTTGATACCAATAATGGTAGTCATTTTAGTATGTTAAGAATACATCGTTATCCACGATTGAAAATTTGTGGACAATACACTTTTTCAATCTATCCTATACCCTATATGTAATTTTCTATCTATCTTGTATCCTATATATAATATAGGGTATATGAAAGCAAACAAATACATAGATAACATGTCTTGTCTCACATTTCATTATAGTATCTAATCTAAAATGAATAATGTCTCAATTTGATCTCGAAATGAATCAACAGAACTTTCTTCATTTTAGGTCTAAATTCTTCAAAGCAAAAACGTACCAATCCTTTTCTATCCCTATCTAAATAAAAGTTTAAATTGGATGGATTGATTTGAATTCAAAAAATTAGGAGCTTATAAAGAAATTTAGATTAGATTTTGTATCTTCCATATTCAAATTAATGGCATTATTATTGCTGATTGGTAAAATCCATATTTGTAAAAAGTGAAAGGGGAATTTTTTTCTTTCATGGTAAAAAATTCATTCATTTCAGTTATTTCTCAAAAAGTAAACAAAGAAAACCGAGGGTTTATTGAATTTCAAGTATTTAGTTTCACCACTAAGATAAGGCGACTTACTTTACATTCAGAATTACACAAAAAAGACTATTTATCTTAGAGAGATTTGCAAACAAATTTGGGAAAATGCTATCGACTATTGGCCTATTTGTCAAAAACAAAAAAGAAATAGAGGGTGCTACAAAGAATTAATTGGTGAGTTGGAGATTTGATAGATAAAAATTTGTTAATTTGAAGTATGATACCATTTGAGCTTAGTCGTTTCAATTTTGATGAACCTTTTTACTTTTAGCAATGCAAGGAAGAATGACTCAGAAAAAAACTTATGATTGCACTAACTACAAGAAAAGACATCATGATAGTCAATATGGGCCTCACCATCCATCAATGCTTGGCGTTCTTTGACTGATTGTTACTCTCGATGGTAAAGATGTTATTGATTGTGAACCAATATTGGGTTATATACATAGAGAAATGGAGAAAATTGATGAAAATCGAACAATCATACAATATTTACCTTATGTAACGCGTTGGAATTATTTAGCTACTATGTTCACAAATGCAACAACCGTAAATGAACTTAAACAACTAGACAATATCCAAGCACCTAAAAGGGCTAGCTATATTAGAGCTATTATGTTGGAGTTGAATCGTATTGCTTCCCATTTGTTATGGCTTGACCTTTTATGGTAGATATTGGGACATAGACCACTTTCTTCTATATTTTTCGACAACAAAAATTTCTATATGACCTATTCGAAGCTGCTTCCAGTGTACGCATGATGCATAATTATTTTCATATTGGAGGAGTCGCTACTAATCTACCATATGACTAGATAGATAAATGTTTAGATTTTTACAATTATTTTTTAAACAAAGTTGCTGAATATCAAAAGCTTATTACATGGAATCCTGTTTTTTTAGGATGAGTTGAAGGCATAGGCATTGTTGGCATAGAAGAAACACTAAATTGGGGTTTATCAGGGCCCATGCTACGAGCTTCCAAAATACAATAGGATCTTCATAAAGTTGATCATTATGAGTGTTACGATTAATGTGATTAGGAGACTTAATGGTAAAAAGTATTTAGTACAAATCGGTGAAATGACAGAATCCATAAAAATTATCCAATAAGCTCTGAAAGGAATTTCTAGGGGAACCTTATGAGAATTTGGAAATTCGATACTTTGATAGAATAAAAGACCTTAAATAGAATGATTTTGAATATCAATTTATTAGTAAAAAACCTTCTCCAACTTTTAAATTGTCCAAGCAAGAACTTTATGTAAAAGTTAAAGCACCAAAAGGAGAATTAAAAATTTTTCTGATAAGAGATTTGAGTGTTTTTCCTTGGAGATGGAAAATTTGACCACCAAGTTTTATCAATTTGCAAATTCTACCTTAGATAGTTAAAAGAATGAAATTGTCTGATATTATGATGATACTAGGTAGCATAGATATCATTATGGGAGAAGTTGATCGTTGAAATGATAATTGAAACAACAGAAATACAAGCTGTTAATTCTTTTTCCAGATTGGAGTCTTTAAAAAAAGTCTATGGGATCATATCGATGCTTGTACCTATTTTCACTCTTGTATTAAGAACTACACTAGGTGTACTAGTAATTGTTTGACTAAAAAGAGAAATATCTATAGGGACTCAACAACGTATTGGACTCAAATATGCTGGGCCTTTGGGAATTTTCCAAGCTCTAGCAGATGGTACAAAACTACTTTTCAAGGAAAATCTTCTTCCATCTAGAGGAGATACTTGTTTATTCAGTATTGTGCCATTTATAGTAGTTATATCCATTTTGCTAAGTTATTCAGTAATTCTTTTTAGTTATCACTTTATTCGAGCCAATCTTAGTATTGCTCCTGTTGGACTTCTTATGTCAGGATATAGATCAAATAATAAATATTTCTTTTTATGTGGATTAAAGGCTGCTGCTCAATCAATTAGTTTTGAAATACCATTAACTCTATGTGTATTATCAATATCTCTACGTGTGATTCAATGAGACAAAATTTCCTTTATTTCTTTTCTTTCTAGGAAGAAAGTTAAAAGCATTGAATATCTATTTTTTTCATTCATCATTGGGGTTGATAAAGTAAACCCAATGGTTATATGAGTAAAATAAAATGGCTTACAAATTTGCTATTAAAGGAATTCAATCTCATTTCCTATGTACAAGAATTAAGTGAAAGTAAACATAAGCAGTTGAGACTGTTTATCCCAAGATTGGTTGATTAGTCATCATAGATTGAAGTGGGCTCAAAAGATCAACTATGTAGGGTTTTTGCTATCTATTACGATATATGTATTACACTAATGAGAGATTCCAAAAATGAGTGGATGGTTAGGAAGACCAAGATACACAGAGGATTAGTAATAGAGATTCTGTAAATTATCCAATAGGATATTTCTTTATAGAAAAGTGATTCGAATTGGGGCTTTAAGTTAGTAGAAATGATTAAGATGTACTCCCCACGATTTTGATCAGGCACATGTTCCTATCCACTAATTAAATAAATAACTATCAAAACAAAGAAATCTTTTACTTTGGGCAATGTCTCTTTTTCTGAGAAAGAAGAATAAGAATGAAATAAAATCAAAAGACCAGAATTGCCAAAAGAGATATTTTTTATTATTCATAACTATTTTATTTTATTTAGAGAAATAAAATTCTTGTTATGTAATGCAGTGTCTAATTCTTTTTCATAATAAAAAATGAGAGGTTGAAATATCTATGTGATATTTCTCTAAAAAGTCCCTTTTTTTTTAATTCAAGGATAAATTTATTAATCATTAAAGAAAAATAAAAATTCTTAAAAGATGAGATCAATTTAGAAGCACTTGTTGATTATAAATTTAGCAAACAGAATTCCATTGGTCTAATTTGAGGCCTTAGGACAAGAGTTTAACTCTCTATCAATCCTACAAACATATCAAGATAAAAAATGTTGAAAGGTCCTTAGTTTTATTTGTGACCTATAAGGAGCCATATGAGGTGAAAATCTCATGTATGGTTTTGCAATAGTGATGAGAACAGTGATGTTATCATTGACTATGATTATTAAACGGTTCAAGTATAGTTGATATAGTTGAAGCGCAATCAAAACATGATTTTTTGGGGATGGAATTTGTGGTGTCAACCTATAGGGTTTATCATCTTTCTAATTTCTTCTTTAGCTAAGTATGAGAGATTACCTTTTGATTTACTAGAAGCATAAGAAGAATTAGTAGTAGGTTATCAAATCAAATATTCAGGAATCAAATTTGGTTTATTTTACATTGCTTCATATCTAAATTTACTAGTTTCTTTATTATTTGTAAAAGTTCTTTACTTAGAGGATTGGAATCTTTCCGTTCCATATGTATTTGTTCGTGAGCTTTTTGACATAAATAAAAAAAGTAAAGTTTTTGGAAGTATAATTGGTATCTTTATTACATTAGCTAGAACTTATTTGTTCTTATTCATTTCTATTGCAACAAGATAAACTTTACCTAGATTGAGAATGGGCCAACTATTAAATCTTGGATGAAAATTTCTTTTACCTATTTCTCTAGGTAATTTATTATTAAGAACTTCATTCCAACTTCTTTCACTGTAATGGAATAGAATATTCTATATTCACAACTTGTCTAAAACAAAAGAAAGAAACAAGTAAAATTATTTATAGATATTCATCTATGTTCCCTATGCTAACTTAGTTCTTGAATTCTGGTCAACAAATAATATGAGCTGCTAGGTACATTGGTCAAGGTTTCATGATTACCTTGTCCCACACAAATCGTTTACATATAACTATTCAATACCCCTACGAAAAATTGATCACATCAAAACGCTTCCAAGGCCGAATCCACTTTGAATTTGATATGTGCATTGCTTGTGAAGTATGTGTTTGTGTATGTCCTATAGATCTAGCCGTTATTGATTGGAAATTAGAAACTGATATTAAAAAGAAATTATTACTTAATTACAATATTAATTTTGGAATCTATATATTTTGTGGTAATTATGTTGAGTATCGTTCAACAAATTGTTTATCAATGACTGAAGAATATGAACTTTCTACTTATGATTGTCACAAATTGAATTATAATCAAATTGCTTTAGGTTGGTTATCGGTGTCAATAATTGATGATTACACAAGTTGAACAATTTCTTCAAACTCACCTCAAAGAAAAAATGTGTAAAATCCTTAATTCAAAAAACACTTGCAAATTCCAAATCAAAATAGTTTTTAGATTTAGAGGAATGAGGTTTTTGCTTGGTCAATACAAAAGAACAGTTAGTTGGTGAGAATTGTAGCTTTATTTTGATTGAAAATCGATTTATATTCGAATAATTATCTCCAAATATATAGTTTCAACCACTGTTTTTGAGAATAAGAGTAGCTTAATAATTGTATCTACAGTAATCCAAACTACTCCTATTCATATTCAAATTTCATTTAATTAAGAAGTATCCTATTTTTTAGGATAACTTATTTTTCCTGGTCAGGTCAACAAAGGCATGAAATATTTTGATTTATTTTTTATATAAAATTAAATAGATTTACCTAGATCAATAAATGATTTTCTTTTAGTCTTTCCGGGATCAGGTCTTATATTAGGAAATCTGGCAGTAGTATTACTTCAAAATCTAATTTATTTGGCATTTCAATTAGGATTGGTTCTTCTTTGTATATCCTTAATCTATATTCTATCAAACTTGTATTTTGTAGCTGCTGCACAGTTTCTTATTTATGTAGGAGCTATAAAATGTTTTAATCATTTTTGTTCTGATATTCATGAATGGTTCAAAATATTACAAAGATTTTCATCTTTGGACTATTGGGGATGGAGTTACTTCAATGGTTTGTACAAGTCTTTTTATTTCACTAATTACTACTATTTTAGATACGTCCAGCTATGGGATCATTTAGACTACAAAATCAAATCAGATTCTAGAGTAAGATTTGATAAGTAATAGTCAACAAATTGGAATTCATATATCAACAGATTTTTTTCTTCCATTTGAACTCATGTCAATAATTCTTTAGTTACCTTAATAAGTGCAATTGCTATAGCTCATCAATAAAAATCTTTAAAATGAGGAATTCAAGTAGAATCAACAAAAAATGAATGTTATAATACTTTAATTTTAATTCTTGTCTAAAATAGAATAGAAAGACTTTTGTTTTATATCGATCTATATCTAATTTATTCCCTTGTTTTGTTCCAGACTTGTTAGAATTGAATTGATTAAATTTTTGTTCAGATTGAAATAAATCAAGATTGCTAGGAAGTTTGTTAATGATGCTCAAACATATACTTGTTTTAAGTGCCTATTTATTTTCTATTGGTATCTATGGATTGATCACAAGTCGAAATATGGTTAGAGCCCTTATGTGTCTTGAGCTTATATTAAATTTCGTTAATATCAATTTTGTGACATGTTCTGATATTTTTTTATAATTGTCAGTTAAGAGGAGACATTTTCTCAATTTTTGTTATAGCTATTGTAGCCGTTGAAGCAGCTATAAGACTGGTTATTGTTTTATCAATTTATCGTAATAGAAAATCAACTCATATTAACCAATCCAATTTGTTGAATAAATAGTATTTATCATAGATATGGAAATTGGAATATTCATAAATTAATTCCAATTAGCAAGTTTGATATGAGTAAGACATGATCATGGTTGCAAAAAACATAAAAAATCGAAGTATTTTGGCTCTCGCTCCTAAACCAATTCAGAAGTAGATTGATTGTGAAAACATCAATCATTGATTCATTTGGTATCTAAATATAGGATTCACTTATAAGTTAGTTTACTAGACCAAAAATTTATGACGTTAAAAAATGTATAGATCTAATGTCACAATTAGTAAAGATTTGTGATACATGTATAGGATTTATTCAATGTGTCTGAGAATGCCCCACCATGTATTAGAAATGATACTTTGGGATGGATGTAAAGCTAAACAAATTGCTTTTACTCTAAGGACCAAGGACTGTGTTGGTTGTAAAAGATGTGAATCTGCTTGTCCAATAGATTTCTTGAGTGTTTGAGTTTATTTATGGCACGAAACAACTCTTAGTATGGGTCTAGCTTATTAATACATTCCATAAAACTCTACTTGAATCCATTTCATTTTTTTTAACCGACAAAATCAGTGCTCAAATTAAAATATTTTGCGCATGGATTTTTCTGGCCCAAGTGTATCTTGTCTTTACCACGAATCATTTTCCTTGTTTAACAATAATTGTAGTTTTGCCAATATTTGTGGGTTCCTTAATTTTCTTTTTTCCACATAGAGGAAATAGAGTATTCTGTTGGTATACTATATGTATATGTATTTTAGAACTTCTAACGACTTATGTGTTCTGTTATCATTTCCAATCGAATGATCCATTAATCTAACAAGTGGAGGATTATAAATGGATCCATTTTTTTGATTTCCATCGGAGATTAGGAATAGATGGACTCTCTATAGGATCCATTTTACTGACAAGATTCATCACTACTTTAGCTACTTTAGTGGCTTGGCCAGTTACTCAAGATTCTTGATTATTTCATTTCTTGATGTTAGTAATGTATAGTAGGCAAATAGGATTATTTTCTTCACTGAACCTTCTACTTTTTTTTCTCATATAGGAGTTAGAATTATTTCCCATTTATCTACTTGCATCCATATGGGAAGGAAAAAAAACTTCTATACTTAGCTACAAAATTTATTTTGTACATGATGCGGGGTTTTGTTTTTCTTTTAATCAGAGTTCTAGTATCAGTTTGTTTGGTTCTTTTGTGTGGTTCTACTGAACCAACATTAAATTTGAAAATATTAGCCAATAAGTCCTATCTTTTAGCCTTGGAAATAATGTTATATATTAGATTTTTTATTGCTTTTGCAGTCAAATTGCCAATCATACCCCTACATACATGGTCACCAGATACCTATGGAGAAGCACATTATTGTACTTGTTTGCTTCTAGCCAAAAGCTTATTAAAAATGGGAGTGTATGGATTAGTTTGCATTAATATGGAATTATTCTCCCATGCTCATTCTCTATTTTCTCCTTGGTTGATGATAGTAGGCGCAATGCAAATAATCTATGCAGCTTCAACATCTCTCGATTAATGGAATTTAAAAAACAAATAGCCTATTCCTTTGTATTTCATATGGGTTTCATAATTATAGGAATTAGTTCTATCACTAATATAGGACTCAATGGGGCCCTTTTACAAATAATCTCTCATGGATTTATTGGTGCTGCACTTTTTTTCTTGGCTGAAATGACTTATGATCGAACATATCTTATTTATCTTGACGAAATGGGTGGAATAGCTATCCCATGCCAAAAATATACACGATGTTCAGTAGTTTTTCGATGGCCTCTCTTACATTACCAAGTATGAGTGGTTTTTTTACTAAATTAATAGTTGTTTGGACTAATTTCTAGTCAAAAATATTTTTTAATGACAGAACTACTAATTACTGTTGTAATGGTAGTTGGAATGATTATAACTCCTATTTATTTATTATTTATGTTACACTAGATGTTCTATTAATACAAGATATTTAATGTTCCAAACTTCTATTTTTTTGATTCTGGACCATGAGAATTATTTCTTTCCATCTCTATTTTTTACCCATACTAGGTATTGGTATTACCATGATTTCATTTTTTCACTATCAGTTGAAAAGGTTGAATTTATTATGTCTAATTATTTTTATAGATAGTTTTTATGAATAAAAAAACAAAAATAAAAAAATCTTATCATTTACATAAATGTTTGTTGTACAATGGCAAAAAGAAGGTTTTTCCTTCTTCTCTTACATTAAGTAAAAAATGAATGTGAACTAGCGAGAACCCAATGAATCAAATATTGTAGTGCTTCACCAGGTTCTTGGTAGTTCACACAAAGTTTTTTTACTTGATATGCGTTGTACACTTTTCTATTCCTATTAATAAGAAACCCTTTTTGAATTCAATTAGACACTAATGTAAATAAACCATAACTATGTAGTCCTATTCCTAATAGATTGACCCTAGAATAGCATATCCAAATTCTAAGAAATCCAATAGCCGCCACAATTGCTAAATTTGTACCCTTCCATTTTATATTTGTTCGAGTACGTAAATAAATCATGAATAAGATCCAAGTAATAAAAGCCCAAGTTTCTTTTAGGTCCCAACTCCAATAAGATCCCCATACTTCGTTAGCCTATACTACTCCAGAAAGAATTCATATGGTTAAGAAGATAAATAGTAGACTAATAACCCGATAACTCTAAAAATCCAATTGTTGAATCAATTGCGACATGTAATAATTCTTTGAAGAAAAAAAAGAAGAATTTTGTAAAACATTACTTTGTTCATTCATGTATTTAATTTCACCAAAGAAAAATGACTCATTTAAATTTACTAAATGATTACTCATAGAAAAAACTCTCTTTTTTTCTAGCTATTATCACTAGAAGTGATATTGATAATAATGATTCACATAAAAGGGCTGCAAAACCTAATATTATCATACTTACGTGCATTATTAGCCACTCAAATTGAAGACCGGGTATTAACATTGTGGATTCGTGTATTTTAGTTAAAAAACCTGCAGTAGCAAAGCCTTAGGTTAAAATAGCACTTGGGCTAATTATCATGCTTAGAAGATTTAGTTTTTTTTTTTTTTGAAATATGGAACTATATGAATAAGGAAAAAACTCCATGAAAGAAAACTTAACAATTCATATAAATCACTTAGTGAAAAATGTATCGAATAAATCAAACAACTAATTAATAATCATGTTATACAGGAAAAGGTCATTATCATGCCCTTTTCGGATAAATCATATAGTTTTATGATTTTATCAACTAAAAGGTTATCATAGTTATAATTGAAATGATCGAAAAAGAAATATGAGTTAATATATGCTCTAAAGTTGAAAATATCACAAAAAAACGGAGTCGCCTAATTAGAAAATCAAAATCAGGAATAGAATTCATTATAGGATCTATTTACTTTTTTTAGGAGATGCTCTGCTGCCACTCAGACTAGAACTGAGAAGCTCTAGCACTGCTTCCTAAGAGCAGTGTGTCTACCAATTTCATCATAACGGCTTGTCTTGAACTCATAATAGCTTATGAATAAGCAATCATCTAGATTTAAGAATTAAATTGGGTGCAATATTTTTTAGGAAGGATTCAATTGCTAAATAAAAATTCATTCAAATGGGTATTTGAAGGTTCATTATTTTGGTTTAGGGTCTTAGTTTTATTGTGTATTTTATACTCCCCTCAACTTGAACTCTTGTAAAACTCAATAGTGCTACTATGAATAAATGGATAGAACCTCCCCAAAAAACATCTTTCTTTTAATGAACTATTTTTGATTTAGGTGATTTCAAAAAGTGAAACCAAAAAATCAATTTTTTCAATGAGGATAAACAAGAACATATTTTGGATCATTCAAAATTAACACAAATTTATCCAAAATATCTTCACTAAGTGTTTTTGCCTGGATTGTTGGAGAGAGATACATGAGGGTCTATATAGGAATTCAGAGAAAATTCAAAAGTAAAAAAGCTGCATAAAAAGATTTAGAGTTTTAATCATAATTAATTAGTTTCGATGATTTTAGTAACGAAAGATTTTCTATCTCCTTCTATGGAGAAAAAGTGGATCTATAAAAAAAAGAAAATTTTAGATTATTGTAAAAAATAGGTTGATGGGGAAAATAATACTCCCCACTTTGAAAATGAGAAAATATACTAAAAAGAAATTTTAATATCTTGTGCTTTTTATCAATAAAAAGAAAGGAATCTTTTTTTTTTTTTTTTTGAATTCAGTAAGGTAAGCAAAAAAATTCTTATTCTACATATTCAAAAAGCATAATGAATTCCATTCCTATTGATTAACTTAACTAGGGATGGAAGCTAGGGATTTTATTTTCAAAATAAAATAAGTCAAATTTTGAGTTAAGCCAATTTAGAATATCACAATGTGTAATGTTTTATTATGTATTTTATTGTTTTTCGTACAAAAATTTTTTTGAATTCCCTGTAGAAAGAGATTTCCCTAAGGAAAATGCTTTTAACGCTGCCCAATAACCCTTCGTTCTCCAAACATTTTTTCGAATATGCTTTTTTGATGCAGAAGTACATTTTGTTTTAACTGCCATTTAAATAAAAATTAACAGATTACTCGTTGATACAGCTGGATGTGAAAGACATCTATTGTTCAAAAAAACATCTACACTTTTCTAATTCATTATGTATTTCTTTTCTAGATATTTTTTTTTTCTAAAAATCAAAAAGAATAGATAAGGTAGGTAAAAGATATGGGAAAATCGCATACAATATTACTAAAAATAGAAAAAAAGAAGAATATTCTTCTTTTTTTTTAGTCACATGTCAAACTCAAGAAAAATATGTCTAATTTGACTTGAATTTTCAAATTCAAAGGAGACTAGTAATTAATATCTTTATTTCATATGATTTGACTAATTGTAACTTCTTGATTTGAATATTTGAAGTATTTAGTAGAAAGAATAAGTAAAAAGAAATAATTCTATTTAAGTTAGTTTAAGATAGTGTAGATCTTCATTTTTTATTGACTCCTTTGAAAAGAGGTAAGGTTTGGTGAATTGGAAACAATTAATATTAATTAAGAATTAAAAAAATATTTTTTATGGAACAGACATATCAATATGTGAGGATCATACCTTTTGTTCCATTTCTAGTTCTTATGTTAATAGGAGTGGGACTTCTTTTTTTTTTTTCAACAGCAACAAAAAATCTTCGTCATATGTGGGTGTTTTAGAGTATTTTATTGTTAAGTATAATCATAATGTTTTCAACTAATTTGTCTATTTAGCAAATAAATAGCAATACTATATATCAATATGTATGGTCTTGGACCCTCGATAATGATTTTTGTTTAGAATTTGGCTACTTGATTGATCCACTTACTTCTATTATGTCAATGTAAGAGAGCTCTAAACGAATCAGTATTAATATACTGATTTGATTCGAGCTCTTGAAATTGGAATAAGTTTGGTAATGGATCACGAAATTTTGGTCATCTTCTCTATCTAATAAATGGGGAGTCTACTTTAAAATCGTTCACCTTGTACCCATCCCAAAGTATATGTTTAATAGGAATCACAGAAAGGTAGATTAAAAACCTTTGGTAAAATGCCCACCCGTCACCCAGCGGATAAAGTACATTACATAGTCCAAGGATTAACAGCTTACCTATTCATTAACTTTAGCACCAGACATTCCCAAAATGGGTACTATCAAGTTGGGTCAATTCAATAATAAATGCTTATTGGAATTCCACCCTTCCTTCTCCTTTCAGGGCTTATTCGAAAGGTAATCTAGTATTTCTTGGTTGTAAATATCTGAACTGGTTGTTTGTTGTTCAAGAATTCTTATTTAGGTAGTTCATATGATCCATACATAGTGTTTAGATCTAAGATTTCAATCCTTTAGTATTTCAACAGTAACATATTGTTCCATGGAGCTAAGGTCCAAAATATGGAAAAAAAAAAGTGTTTCCACCACTCTACCACGCAGTAAATTTTGTTCCACTTAATCCCTCTTTCATAGTCACATATCTTTCCAGTTAAGGAATGGAAAATCTTTCCCCTGTTACATGAATCTAATTTTCATTTCATTCGAGAAAAGCCATCTTTTTCTTAACAATGTCTTTGTCATTTGATCCAATAGTATTTTGTTACGTAGGAACAGAGTTGATAAATATTGATAACTCTTGAATAGAGTATTAGAATGGAAAGATCTATTAGATAATGAACTATTAGTTCTAAGTCATCTCTAACAATTAATCAATAATTTGAAGTGCTTTTCTTGTGTATTCTTGATAAACCAGTGTTTATTTATGGATGTAGGGGGATATGTTTGGGAAGTAAAAAGCCCCTTTGACATCTCTTCATCTACAAATAATTCTCGATGTGAAAACACAAAGCTAGGGGCTGATCTTTGAATACAAAAAAGAATGGATCTGCAGGTTCCCAAATAAATTGACTTATTTGAAAAAAGCCTTATTCTTTGGAAGTCTATCTTGTATCTGGTACTGCATGGTTCCACTCTGCTAGAACTGTGAATCATTCTCTTGAAGCTTATCCTCTTTATCATAAATGATCTGCTTGCCCCAAATGATCTGGACTAATAGGAAAATCCCAATTCATTCGGTCTTTTGATATAATCAAATAGAAAGCCTCAAGGGTGCCATATTTTAGGAGCCCAAACTATGTGATTGAATAAATCTTCCTTTATCTGTTGTAGATCAAGGGCTTTTCCCCCCTCCTCTTCTTCAAACTATGATTTGTATTTTTCATAGAGCTCTGATCAAAGATAGAATAAGATCCATTTTGCATCATATCTAAGGGATTCCTTGATTTAGGCTGAAGAAGCAATGTAACTCAATCATTATCAAATGAATTGTAATCTTTTTCTGTTTGTAAAGATCCCATCATAGCGCCTTCTACTTATAATAGGCCATGAACTAGATTTGAATCATTCTCAACGAGTCCATAAGAAGTGATCCCTTTTTTTCATCAGGTTTGGGTAGAGACTAAAGATCTTAAGTGATCAATCCAATAGAACAACTCAAAAGATAAAGAAGCATTGTTAATTTTTTCATGCATGTTCTAAGTTCAAAGTATTATTTATACAAATAAGAATCTTCTTCATTACATGATTTCTTTTTCATAAAGATAGATATAGGATCTATGGAGTAATTACTTAGAAGTGCATTTTGTGCTACAACCCCTCCTATTTGACAGAAAAAAACCCATGATCCTAAACTGATCTTACTTGGGATTGCAAATCCTAAGTTTGTCTTTGAAGAGCGGATCTAATTGTATTAGTATCTATAATTGATTTCTTCTGTGTAATAATAATCGATAGGGCCTCATTGTTAAGTGCTATAAGATCTCTTACATTAGAACCCATGGTTATGGACCCAAATCTGTTAATATGGAACATTTGTTTTTCCAAGTGAAATCCCCTAGTATATGAAAAAGTGAAAAAGTAATTTTGTTGTTGTGGAATAAGAAGCCTCATACCTTGATGCACGTATTTAATTTAATTGGAGCTATTAAAGTGGTATCTACTTTTTGGGGAATATGAGTTGAAGCAATAACAAGAATATTTCTAGTGGAACATTTTTAGAGAGATGGTTCACTAATAGACCAATGGATAAGTAATTTGACTTATTCATATCTGGATTATGAATGTTTGGAGTCCATATTATGCAAGGAGACATTGCTTTTTCTAATTCAAATTAAAGGGTGATATCAAATCAATTTATTTCTGGCATCATACCATAGTTAGCAATTCCAACTTCATAGTAATGTCATGATTGATATCATCACTAGCATCAATATTGTCACTATCATCAATATCAATATCATTAATAAGAAAACCTTTAGGCTTGTTATTTAGGAACTTGTTTAGAAATATCATAATGAAAGGAACATAGGAGTTTGTTGCTAGGTATTTGACCAAATAAGATCATCTAGTTCCTATAGAACCTATTACTAAAATCCCCCTAAAGGGGGATAACACTAAGCAGATCGAAAAGGGTTTCTCATGAGATGAGAAATGCAAAGTATTAGTCCTACATGAAGTTTGTGAATAAGTGATTATCTAATGATGAGCAAGGAATACTCATTTTTCTGCTAAACAGGATGTATTGAACTTATAATTCAATAGATATTTTTTATGAATGTCAACTAAGTATCATAAGTAAATTGCTCCCAATTGTTCAATCATTTGATAACTAGAGTCATTCTTTGATGAATGATCACTATGAGTTAGACTTACTAGAATTTGATCAATTCTTTTTTTGTTGTTGTTAAGGCAGAGAAATGAACCAAGAATTCTCTTTCATTATCATCAATCAAATTACTATTTATGGCCTAGGATTCTATTTTATCATTAATCTAATCCCTATTCACAATTTTTTTTCTTATCAATGAGTAAATCTCTTTACTTGTATGACTTAGATATCTTGTATTTCTCAAGAAAGTGATTTGATTGATGGGATTTGGTATAAGATTGAAATTCAAATATTTCTTCTTAGAATGTATTGATTTGATCCCATAAGCAAGACCAAGCATGTTGCTGCCAGAAGTCCGTATTCTTCTAGAGAATCTCTTAATTGTTCCAGAACAACTAGAAAGAGATTCTTTAACCAAAAGGAATTCGGTGCAGATGTAGAATACCTATCCAAAAGTTTTCACTACTCAATCATAGATGATGGAATCATCAAAGATTTGACCTTTGTCTGTAACTCACTAGAGGCTCGAGAAATAAAGAGAAGATATGTGAACGAGATATCTAACAATAAAAAGAAAGAAAATGATTGAATAGAGAAACTCCCGAACATTTAGCGATGTCAAATGCATCGATATTAATAGTGACTCATTATTTCGATGAATCATTTCTTTGAACAGAAGAAGATTATGTAAATACTTAGTCAAAACCTCACTTATCAAATTTCATTGTGGAAGATACCATTTTTTCTAAATAATTTGCCATGATATACCGAATTCATGCATAATATCATGGAAAATGGATACAAATTTTTGACTACTACTTAGTATCGGTAATAGGTCTAAAACAGTATCTAAAAATCTCAAATTTAGATATTTGTACCCTATCAAAGTAAGGAACCATAGCATATATGTTGGGAATAGATTCTATTTTGAGAGAGTTGAAAAGGCACATCTCATTGAAAGGTTCTACACATTTGCCCTTTCTCAACGCATTTCTTTAGACAAAGACTTCATTTATTCCTCTTTTTGGATGGTAAATATTTCTCAAAACATGGAGTGTGAATGAAACTCATGTTTGAATTGAGATACTAATGCAAGTTCTTCCCTTCTAAATCAAATAGATTCATATTTGAAAGAGGTTGCCAATAAGGTCTTTCAAAATTGACTCTTTGTCCCTCTATTAGAGGTGTTCTAGAAATGCCTACGATCGAGTAAATAGTTTTACAAATGAATAGATCATATCGACTTGGAAAATAGAAAGATTTGTATATGTTATACATTTTGTCACCATTTTGTGGAAAATCGTTAGGTATGAATATGTTAGATACTTGTGACTCGATTGGTGAAACAGTATCTCTCACCCCAAAAGCATGTTTTTTTATCGACACATAAAGAAAATATTTTGTTGCTAATGAACACGATATTGAGGAATTGTCCATACGTAAAATCATAATTATTAATATGGGCCTTTTCCATAGAAAAGGGAAATCTTGTGTTACAATATATGCAGAAGTGATGTGAATTATTCAAGAATCAAAGTTGATTTGCTTTATAAAGAGAAGATATTGATGAATTTCTATGAAATGGTTTCATAGGATTTAGTCAATTATCTTAATTGTGGAATATCATTGAGAAATAGGAATCCACATTATCAAAGGATTTTGTGCAATTATTTCTAGTATGGAATGAGTCAATCATCCACTTTTGTATCTTATTGAACAAAAAGGGTATTCCTCCATTGATCAAGAATTTTGATTTTTGAGAAGTATCATGATCATCCAATAAGAAGGGTTTTCATTTTTTTCAAATGAATAATTTGAAGATTGATTGATTTTAACAATTGATTGCATATTTGATCATTCGGACCTTTTAATTCACAGATATAGATCTTGAACCTATGAATGGGGACATTTTCGAAACTCACACAGAAAAAAAAAGTGAGTTAGACAAAAAGAAAAGCAACTTAGACAAAAAAAAAGTGACTTGGACAAAAAGAAATGAAGTGGCTTAGACAAATTTTTTTTGTCAATAACCTCAGACCAATCAATCAAATATTAATTAATACATAATCAACAAAACACTATTTGAAAACAACTCTTCTGCTCAGAAACAAAATGTTCCAAATGTTCATGGAAATTCTTACTCTCATTGGACCATTTGTATCTATAAGCATTAGGATCCCAATTCATGGGTCTCTTGGTTTGAGAAATCAAGATAACAGGATCAGACCATTTCTTCTGACTCTTTTTCAAATTTGATAAATGTTGGTTGATTGTATATTCATTAGTGTTCTATGATTTAGGGTATCCTTTCCTATTTGATCCCTTTGAATTACATATTTGAAGTTATGATCGGATCTATTTATTAAAAAGAATCAATTCAATACATTTCTTATGTACCCAAAGGTACTATATTGGATTTGAATTAGATTTCAGATCAATCCATATTGATTAATTGCCTCCATTATGTTGTTGCTAGCAAATATCACTATTTTTGGTTTTAAATCTTCCAAATCATTCCTGTAGGAGATCTAGACCTATTTTTTAATAATCCTTGGAGAAAACGATTCATTCTCTTCATAAAAAATAGGAGGTAGAACCAATAAAGATTTTTTTTTCAATTCATCCCTGGTCTCATTCAAGAATTTTTTTTGATCAAATCTACAGGAATCAATAGAAATGGCAAATCCCTTATGATACACTAGATTTGGCTCGATTATGAATAGAGTAATAGATCTGTTATTTCTTGAAATCTCTCTTTTGGTTCAAAATCATGGTGTAACATGTATCCTTCTCTATTCCGATCGTGGAATAGATGAAATAAACCAAAAAATAGATTTTTGTACAAGAACAAAATCTTATTAGAATTATCCATATTTGGTTCATCTTTCAAAACCCTATCACACCTCGAATCTGATGAAATAGGATGAATTGAGATAGTATTTTATAAATACATAATTATCTTGAATATATTAACCAATTCTTTATTTTCCAATCGCCTAGAAGGGACAAAAAAATGATCTTGTTGTTTCTCCAACAAATTTTGATTTGTAATTGACCTCTCTATAGGATTCAAACCTAGAAGAAGTTCTGACCATCTATCAGAGAAAAAAGAATGAACCGATCTTGTAGGATTCCCAAGATATTCTTTGATTTCTTCCAGAAACATATGATTAATCATCTATTTTTCATGTTCCATGAATAGTTAGGACATTGAGGAATATCCAAAAAGGCATTTTAGGAATCGATCTGATTTTATGTCAAAACAATTAGATCTTTGAAGAAAGGAAGGATCCCAAAGAATCAATCTTTCTTTTAGTGGTTGAATCTCTCTTTGATTGATCAATGTGTGATATTCTGAATCCTTATTACTAATGGAATCCAAATGATCTCTGGATTGATCAGAATATCGTTTCAGTTAGCTAGAATTCATTACTTAGATAAATTTAGATCTTGTGGAATCATATTGAATATTTGATGACACATTCCGTACCTTTCTAAAAAACCAATCCTTGTTTACCAACCACATATTGTCTAACCAAATCAAATTTTATCTCGATATATTTCTCAAAAAATTTGATTCATGCAGATTCTTCCCCCAACTAACAAAGAGATCTTGGCAAAATTGCCACATATGAAATTGAGCATAATTTTGCAAAAAAATAGCCCACTTGTTCCTCAAGAAAAGATAGAAAACATGTTCAATATCATTTGATTGAATAGTTGACCCAACCCTTTTTTGTTTGAAGAAACCCTTCACTTCAATTGGTATTTTTTCATGAAAAGCAAACATGAGATAAAAAATCCAATATTTCGCTAAGATTTTGACTAGTGATCTCAAATTCAAGTTGATTCTATTCTACCTCTTCCTCATAGAAAGATGATCAAATAATTTCCAATCCTGGTCCTTGTGGATTGGATCATCCATATAATATACCAAAAAAAAAATCTAGACATATGATATCTTTCTCTTTGAATAAGATCTGAATTCCAATGATGAATTCATTTGATATCTTACAACTAGATTCATTTTTTTTTCAATCCAGTTTCTCCAACACTGCAAACCCCAATTAGATTTAGGCATGCTACACTTTTTAGTTATTGGGAAAGCCTAAGTACTCTCTTTTGGATTTAGGAAACAACTTTTAGAGATCTTTTTTCCTTTTGGAAAAGACAAGAGCAAAATAATAAAACTATTGATATTGGAAAACCTAACTGATTCTTCCAATGTATCATTTCTGGGTCTAATGGAATTCATTGGTATAGAAAGAAGCCTCCTCACGTAGAGATTTTTACTTTCGACCATATTTTGATTGTTAATACAATATATAAGGACTACTACTATAAAGAGTATTACACCCTTGATTGAGAAATATCAGTTGCTTGTTAAACCCTGTGAATTGTATGAAAGTAAGATACTCAAAATATGGGGATCAAAGAGTTTTAGAAAAAATTCTTTGTGGAAAAAATGTGAATGAAAGACCTCACTAAATTGAATTAGGTCCATGAATCTATAAAATAGTGAGAATTCTTAATCTCTCTAAATTCAAAAATCCAGGATTTGAATTGATGTCCTTTCATTGATTTCTCCTAAATTGCATTGATTTATCCTAAAGGTTTCATTTCAATTGGTTTGGTTATTCACTATGTACAAAAATCCTTGCTAAGCATCCATGGGTGAATGGTGAAAGTGCCCAACTCATAATTGGCGAATTCATAGGTTCAATTCCTACTGATGCACGCCAATGGGACCCTCCAATAAGTTTATTGGAATTGACTCTATATCAATGGAATATCATCATCCTTACATAATGAATTGGTGTGGTACATTTATATCACAATAAATGAATAGTAATAACTAGCATTCTTATTGAAACTAGAACTCATAGAGAAGAAAATAGATTTATGGATGGAATCAAATATGCAGTATTTATTGACAAAAGTATTTAGTTAGTGGGGAAAAATCAATATACTTCTAATGTTGAATCATTATCAACTAGGATAGAACTAAAGTATTGGGTCCCTCACTCTTCAGGGATGTCCTCAGCATCGAGGAACATATACTAGGGTGTATGTTCAATTTATTTAGATCATGAGCTGACACGAAAAAGTAAGAAAATTTCTTTCTAGTATGAATGATTTGTATCAGTGAATAGGAGAGAATGGAAGAAAGAACCCCATTCACTACCAAAAAATAAGCAAATCAATCCCTTGATTGTGTAGAAATTTTATGATTTCCATTGGTGTAAAGCCAATCACTAGAATTTAAGATGAAAAGCATTTGTCCATTGACAAAAAATGGTTATCTATTAAGTGGAGGAAATCTTATTGAAATTAAAAAAAATAAAAATTAAGTTCTCAATCAATTAAGAATGAACCACAAAGGTTTGCTACCTAGCTAACTTTCATAATTAAATACTGTTACTGTATAGGTGGGTCTCATTATGAAAGACTTGTTACTGGATAATTCATGGGTAGAGCCAAAGAGTGTGGTGTGAACTATACAAGTTACCAATAGCATTGATTAAATGAAGTACAGGCTTCGGTGTATAGAAAAGACCTCACTATTTAAGAAGTAATCGTAGAAATAATGGAACCTACTATTTTTTTATCCATTTAATTTATATTTATTTTTTTTATTGACTATAGTTTTGACAACTAGCAAAAGAAAATTTCTTATTTCTTTCGTATTTCACAGTAAAATACCTAAAAAAAGAAAAAATCATGGTTGGTAAGGTTATTGTAGCCAAAGCTATCGAAGTTTGTATTTTATACATTAGAACAATCTATTTGGTTATTGATAGAACATGATGGGGAAAAGAATAATTGAAATAAAATAAATCAATTAGTTATTTGTCAAAATTTTATTTATTCAATGACTAGAATTAAATACGGATATATAGCTTGAAGACGTAAAACAAAAATTCATTTATTTGCATCAAGTTTTTGAGGGGCTCATTCAAGACTTACTCGAACTATTACTCAATAGAAAATAAGAGCTTTAGTTTTGGCTCATCAAGATAGGGATAAGCAAAAGAGAAATTTTTTTAGTTTGTGGATCACTCGGATAAACGCAGTAATTCGAGGAAAGGAAGTATCCTATAGTTATAGTAAATTAATACATGATTTATACAAGAGACATTTACTTCTTAATCATAATATACTAACCTGAAGAGCTATATCAAAAAAGAATTGTCTTTACATGATTTCCAACAAAATCAGAAAAAAAAGTATATTGGAAAGAATACACCAGAATAATTTAAATGGAGTTCCCCAAAGAATGAACTCTGGGAAGGTGGAGTCAAAATTACAATGCAAAAATATGCTAAAGTAGTCAAAATGAATGAACACATTCAATAAAAAAAAAAAATTCTTTCCAATTCGTTTTTTCTCTCACAGCACAATAATAAAATCTGGATTCTCAGATTTGTTGAACAAAACACCAATCCGCATTTGAGGTCGGATTGGAATTCTGATTCAAGTGAACAAAGAATAAGCATATTTATTTTTGGTTCTAAGACTAGTAGTTCTAGCAGTTGACTCAATTCTTTCAAATTGTTTCACATTATTGAGAAACGATAACAAGATAAAATATGAGCTTGCTTTATAGAAATAGTAATTAATCGTTGTTGTTTCAAGGTTAATCTATTCACTCATCTAGATAATATTTTTTCTTGTTCACTAATAAATCAACTAATTAAACTCATGTTTCTATAATCAATTCGATCCCTTGATTGAATCGGGGGCAAACGACTATGAAAAGTTCACTTGGATTTAAGAAAAGGTCGCTTGGATTTATCCTCGGTATGTTTGTTTAGTTTATTTTCTATCCCAAAAATTTGATTCTTAATTGTCATTTTAACCCCAAATAGGATTACTTTTTATTTAAATATGTTCTATTTATATTTCAATATGTTTTATATAATGTCATTTTTCCCCTTTCAAGCATAAGGCATACTTGGTTCGATCTACTTCTTTCTTTCCCCATGAATCATATGTTTGTAACAATAGGGATAGAATTTTCTCAATTTTAATCGATTAGGCGTATTTTGTCGGTTCTTTTGAGTAATATATCTTGTAATACATGTTGATACCTTCTTAACACCATTTCAGATACAATTGGTACATTCCAAAATTACCGTTACTCATGCATCTTTCTTCTTGGCCATGAACCTTCTTTGAATTTTTGATTTTCTCAACTCTTATATTTTGATTCGAAACGAAGAAAGTAAGATAAAATAAAAGTTACTAACTTGAAATCCAACTGTAAAAGATCAAAATCAATAAAGTAATAATAAATCAAAGAAAAGCTATAATAAATAATAAGTAAGATAATGATTTTGAAACTCTATTTCAAACTAAAGGATAGTATTTCAGTTAAGTTAAAGATCTTGTATTCTTGCCCTAGATCCGCATTTTCCTACTCTACCCCCATACTTCAATTATTAATATTCATTTAATTCAAATTTGAACTCGATTCTCGCAGAAGTTGAATCCACTTTTATTCTTTCTCTTTCATCCCTTATTCTAACAATTAGAAACAAAGTGGAAAAAAAAAAGAAGAAAGGGAGGAGGAATGATTAGTCTCAAATATTTGATTATATCTCTAATCTTCTTCATTCCTTCTAATGTCAATAAACAGAACGAAAAAAAGGGGAATGTCAATGCATCCAGGAAAAAATGATTAACCATAGCGTACTTAGTACTGGGGCCACGGAGAGATACGTTTTTAGATCTCGCATTGAAAAACCTCCTCTTTTTATTTATTGTAATACATAAAGATAATATATATATGATCAGATGCCAATGTAGTTAAGGGCCACTTAGAGTTGTACAAGGAATCCCTAATTCAAATTGAAATCTACAATGATCCATAAGAGTTTTCTTTTCTTAAAATTAAAATAGAAAACAAAATACATCCTGATATGGGATAGCCCAACAGGCCCAACAAGCCCCCTTTACAAGTAATATAGCCCACGAGATCCAATGTTAAATGATATAGTTCAGCAGGCCTAACAGGCCCGAGATTAGAGGAATCAACCCACTAAGCCCTGAGGCAAGTCACTTTGGTCGACCCGTATCGACCTCAT
>JACGDI010005505.1:303771-327366 GCA_014898725.1 Jacaranda copaia
ATATGATAATCTCTTTCATTGTAAGAATTTTCTATTAAATACAACATCATTTTACATCAACAGATAAAAGAAAGGAAGAAATAAATTATTTAGCACTTTCTTTCGATACTAATTCAAATTATGTTGCTGTTTAGAAGAAGGATACCTATACTAATTTGGTACACTCTAAATATGCTCTTGGTACAATATTGATGATGCTAAAAGGATCAAATTTCAATGATTGACTTTTATTGATCTCATCTTTCACGAGATTGATCCCCTTTGACTATACAAGAATATGTGGAGTTGAGCATGTTTGGGAGCACATGAGAATGTTCTTTTGTTAATATTATTACTAGTATTCGATATTAGGTCATTCATAGCATTACTATACCTTCTCTATTCATTACAAGTTGGTTATTCATCAGTATCAATTTAGCTTACAATGTATTTAGAAGTACTTGACCAAACGAGTATTTCACAGAGAACCAACAAGGAATTCCATAAATAATTGGCTATTTTGATGCTTTGAAACAACTCAATGAATTTGGTAGATCATTTTAGGAGGCCCAAATAAAATAACTATAGATCGAACCTATCCAATTTTTACAGTACGATGGTTGGTTGTTCATGGCCTAACTATACCTATCGTCTTTTTTGAGGGGTCAATATCAGCAATGCAGTCGTCTATTTTCCCTTGATAGGTCTTTGTTCAAAACTATACTGACTTTCAAGATTGGGGCTATCAACTACTTAGCCATCTCTCTGAAAGACAATTTTTATTTTATTCCTTCAAATAGAACATGGCCATAGGGGGCAAATACTGCTACTATCTGTAGAAAAATCTTAGGTGTGAATCTACAGATCAATCTATCTATATGTATATAGAATTCAGCATGCTTATTTGGGAAATAAAAAATTCCATTTCCCCTAACTCCAGAATAAGGTAGTCACAGGGTTAGTAATAAGTCCAATCGATTTGTGGTAAACTAAAATCCCTTGATGATGTATTTTCTTACAATTTTTTGATTGATAGAGGGATCAAATGGTATCGTTTATTTGTTGGTATCGTGAAGGATTAAAACCATGACTTCTGCTTTCCAAGTGGCTATTTTTACATTAATTTCTACTTCATCAATTTTATTAATTAGCGTGCCCATTGTATTTGCTTCTCCTAATGGTTGGTAAAGTAACAAAAATGTTATATTTTTCAATACATCATTATAGATTAGGTTAGTCTGTCTTGTAGGTATCCTTAATTCTCTCATCTCTTGAATCTATTTGTCCCAGATCCAAAACTGAAATGAACCCTCCCCAAAAAACAATTTCTTGATTGTGAGACACAAAAAAATTTAATATTAAACCCCTAAAATAAAATAAAAAAAGAAGAAAATTAGAGAGGGGTCAAACTTCTTGGATTAAAAAAAATACAATTCAAATTCATTAGATTAATAAAATAATTAGAATCATTCTAAAGAGAGTCACTGGCCCGACATTGCACAAATATGATCTAGGTATATATTATCATATATATATGTGGATATATTGTGTATCACAAAAAATAAAAATGTAGATATAGTCAAATGGTAAAATTTCTCTTTGCCAAGGAGAAGATGCAGGTTTGATTCCTACTATCCGCCCAAGATAAAGTAATATTTTGAATATACTAAAAGATTGGGTATAGTTGCTCATGATAATGTAATGAGTCTATCCCCTCTTTTTTCCCTTTCCTAACACCCCCCAAAAAGGGGGTAATTAATTACTAGTTAACAGAGCCAAACCTTAAATTTTTGGATAAAATAAAAAAAGATGTTGCAGAGACAAGATTTGAACCCGTGACCTTAACGTTATGAGCCATACAAGCTACCAAACTACTGTACCCGCGCTGAAGAGAAGAAATAAAAACTACTAGACAGACAAGGATTGAATCTGCCCCTTTAACATATCTGTAGAAATAGAATAGTACATTTATACAAAATGGTAAAGAAGCCATTTATGATCATTGACTATAGAAATGAAATGAAAGGTTAATCCTTACCAACTTGATCTTGTTGCTCTTGGCAACAAACATCAATGAACCATTTCACGAAGTTTATGCTCAAATAGTCTAAAGTCTTGATAGTTAGCCCTCAGTCTTCCAATCAAAAAGCAATAGCGACGAAGGTGTGTGGGTGTACTATTCTGTGGTGGGAATTGTAACTTTCTAAAAATTTCCCATTTGTCACTCAATGATGGAACTTTACTTCTTTCTTTTTTGGAAGATCAATGAATCCAATGATAATTTTGTTCCAATTTTTGCCTCTTCTTCTATCTCTAAATCAAACTTTTACTTGCCATAATAGTTTAGGTCCAATTAGTACTCACGATACAAGTCGAATCCTAGATGTAGAAATATAAAAAGGCAGTCCTTTTCTCCATCGAAAGAAATAAGATTATTGCGGATATAACACATTCAAAAATTAGCCAAATTTTCTAGATGTCAAGGTAATCAAGAAAACAGCATAAGTGAATATATAACCTACAAAAAATGGGCTAATCCAACCAATCTTGCTCACACAATGGAAAAGGGGGACATGTTTTTCTCTCTAACAAATCAAATTGGCTATAGATATGCGTTCATGAGCCCATGCTAAAGTTTCAATCAATTCCTACCAATATCCACGCCAGGAGATTAACAACATAAATCCAGTAGCCCAAACAACATGTCTAAAGAAAAACATCCATGCCCAAACTGATAAACTATTCATACTGAAATGGTTATATTCATTTATAAGTTGTGAAGAGTTTAACCATATATAATCTCTTAGCCAGCCCATCAAATAAGTGGAAGATCCATTAAACAATAAATCTTAGTTGGAGTGGGGGTAGCATTTCACTTCTGCATGCCCATGGAGTTTTGAAAACTTCAAACATCTCAGTGATTAATAGAGAGGTAGGAATTTCTCGAATGAACTGCACTCCTTCGTATACATTAGGAGTCCATTGATGAGAAGGGTCTGGGCAAAGCTTGAACCTAATTCCTACTATGAAGAATATGAGCACAATTGAAATTCCTAGGGAGTTTTACATTTGTGTATTGATAAGACCATTCACTATTTCTTGAAGCTCAATCTCTCCCCTAGAGAAACCATGTAGCCAAGAGAAACCATGAACCAAAATAGAAGAGCTTGCCCCACCCATGAGTAAATATTTTATAGTAGCCTCATTAGACCTTACATCTTTCTTAAAATATCCACATGATAGGTAAGAGCATAAACTGAAACATTCTAGAGCTACAAAGATACTTATTAAATCGTTAGCACCGCATAAAAATATTCCTCATAGAGTAGCTGTTAATACGAATAAGAGAAACTCTATTATAGCAATTTTTGTACATTCAATGTACTCTACAGATAGAGGAATACATAGAGTTGAACATAGTAAAATAAGAAATTGAAAGATTTTATTGAAATTATTCATTTGGAAATTTCCTGAAAAGCTAATCATAGGTTCTTCTATCCATCAAAACAATAAGGCCGTTATGCTCATTACTAAACTTGTTGAAGAGATGAAATATAACCTAAGTATATCTTTTTGATCAAAGGTTGAATCGATCATCAGAAGAAGAATTAGGCCAAAAATTAGGATACATTATAGGAAAATCAAACTTCTATCGAAGAGTAGCAAATGAAAGGCTTTCATAAAAATTATAGTAGAATCGAGAATAAAGTTTTCATTCTGTACATGCTAGATCATGAATTAGTAAATGCATCGAATTTCTATAAAAAATCATAATTGTGTTGAACTTTCCATTTTTGGGATAGAATAGGATCAAGATCAAACCTTTTTCCGTTGTATTTGCATGAGGTTCCTCTTTAAGAAAGTTCCTGAGAGGGCTTAGTTGATCCATGATTTATGTTTCATCTTTTGTTTCCTTTTCTTTTGTTTTGAGAAATCTATCAATCAATTCCAATTTTTTCTCTTTCTCTTAATTCTTTTCCAATCAAGATGTATAGATCCTATTCATGGATTAACAAAAATTTGCAAAAACTCTATTTTCCTATGTCAATTTATGAGTTTCTTTCTTTTTATGTATGGCATCACCACTCCCTTTGGCAGCATCTACTAATTCAAAACTTAATTTGAAAGTTATATTTTGACCCAAATTTTTTTGGGATGCTGCTAATAACCAACAAATGGCAAGTGTTTTTCCTTGTGTGGACCTATTTCAATGGGACCTTGATGAGTCGATCCACATACACGACTTGCTTTTACTACTATATCAGGAGTTACTCCACGTATTGTTAGATGTAAAATAAATAGTTGATTTGTTTATGTCCCCTATTGAATTTTTTTAATAGCTTGATAGATAATTTGATAAGCCAATAATTTGTTTTTCGTATTTTAGAATATGGTTAACCAATATGTTAACTAATCAATTATGATAACTTGGAACAAATTTTTCTATTTTTTCTTCTACAATACCTCGATGTAGCATGAGCATGAAAGGGGTTTAAGAATCAATTGTCTTTTGATAAGGGCTAAATCACTTATTTTGGCATTTTTACCCCATATTGTAGCGTAGATCTCGAAAGATATGAAAGATCTCCCTCCAAGCCATGCATATGACTTTCATTGATTATAGCTTTTCGTGAAATTTTATATATATCTATGAGATTGAGTATGCAATTTTGTTTACTTACTTTAAATTGAGTATCCATTTCTTTCCCTTTTCTGCTAGGATTGGAAATCCTATATTTTACATATCCATATGATTGAGTCCTTAGGTTTCCAAAATAGTGTAAAACAAATTGTTTCAAATCATTGCTATTTAACTCGAACCTACTAAAAAATTCAAGGTATTTCAAATTGTTTATTAACAGGAACAAAGTCAGGAAAAATCTCTAAAATTATTTCAATATTAAACCTTGGACATATAAGCGTTCTGAATCGAATCTCTTTAAAAAGAAGATCTTTTATCTCATGTTAGCCTACTCCAGTCCCCTTATGAAACTTTTGTTATTAGGTTAGCCATACACTTAACATGTTTCTAGCGATTCACATGGCATTATCGAATGATATAAGTTTTGTATAAGAATCTACAATGCACTAAAACGCCTTTGTTAATGATCCTTTACTCCAATAGCATCTAAGGTTCTTTGAACAATATATCTTACACCAGGTAAATCCTTAACCCTATGTATAGCACTAAATAGAGAGCTATTGAATACACCAGCTATGTTTAACATGTGAAATGGGTGCATAAGGATGCTCTGCTCGGCTTGGAATACAATCATGAAGTTGAAAATTACTAAAACTTCCTAGAGGCATACCATCAGAAAAAATTCCTTGGCCGTTTGGGTAGATTAAGAAAATAGTAGTAGCAGCTGCAACATGAGCTGATATGCAATAGCAATCTAAGGTTGCATACCTAGATGGAAACTAAGCTCTCCTTATGACTCATGTAACAAGCTACACCAAGTAAGAAGTGTAGAACAATTAGTTCATAAGGACCACCATTGTATAACCATTCGTCAATAGATATTGATTTCTAAAATGGGTAAAAATGCAAATCGATAGCTACAAAAGTAGGAATAATGGCACTATAGATAATATTGTTTCTATAAAGTAGAAACCATCAATACCTACTGGAGGAGTAGCAATAAAGGCAATAATAAATACAAAAGTTGTGGTCAATAAGGTAGGGATCATCAACATACCAAACCATCCAATGTAGAAATGGTTTTCGGTGCTAGTTATCTAGTTACAAAAGTGAACCAATAGGCTTTCACTTTTGCGTCTCTCGAAAATTGCAATTATACTGAAATCTTCATTTATTTAATCATTAGGGACACCCAAGCACATGAAGTTTCTATGCTCTAAATGGAAATAGAAAATGGAAGGCTTGTTATTCAACAGTATAACATGACTTATATGTTCGTGTCAACCAATCTCAGTAACTATCTAAATCTATTCAAATTTATTGTAACTAAATTAAGTTGATTACAAAAAGAAAATATAGATTGCTATATATATAATTTTGATATGATAGTGGGTTGACCGGGATTCAAACTCGGAACTGGTCGAATAGAGTAGATAATTTCTTTGTTAGGTTAGTTAAATAAAGCAAAACCCCTCCCCAAGTAATGCTTGCATTTTTCATTGCACATGGCTTCTCCTATGTATACATCATTTCCTTTCTTACAAAGACTTTAAAAAGTTGACTATGTAGTTGATTTAACCCTTATTCCATACTATATCAATATTTTAGAATAGTGGAAATCCCATTTTAATTTTTTTATCTCTTGATACACTTCTTTTAGGATAAATGGATATTTCAAAGAGTTTAGAATTTTGATTTGTAATTAGCTAGATCATTGATAGAAATAATATTGAAATACCAAATTCAACTTCTATATACTCTCCACAAAGTGGAAGAAGCTTTTGGGAAGGTTAAAAAAGAACGTTTTCTTCCAACATAAGGAATTCTTCCAATAATTCCGAGCCTAATCTTTTCAGAAAAAGCATGTATAGTACTTTTGTGTTTCTGACCCAAATTTCTAGCACAAGAAAGTCAAAGTATATACTTTAGTCAATACAAACTCTATTTTCTAGAAGATCCGCTATGATAATGAAATTTTTTTTGCATATACGCCCAAATCAATCAATAATATTAGAATTTGATAAATCAGCCTAAACCGACTTACTAATGGGATGCCCTAATATGCTACAAAATTTTTCTTTAGCCAATGACATAATCAAAGGAATAATTGGAACAAAGGTATCGAACTTTCTAATAGCATTATTGATTGGAAATGAATTTTCTAGAATTTAACTCCCTACCACTGAAACGTTAATTTGCACACTTGAAAGATAGCACAAAACATTCAAAGGAATGATTGGATAATTGATTTATAGAAATCCTTCTTGGATGAAACCATAGCAAAAAATGCCATTGCCAAACAGTGACAAGGTAACATTTCCATTTATTCATGAAAAGAGCAATCCCTTTTGAAGCCATAATGGATTTTCTTTGATATTTAGTATAATGCATGCAAGGTTCCTTGACCAACCATAGGTTATCTTGAAAATCCTTAACCTTAGCAAAGATGTTCACAAGACATTTTGTTTTTCCATAGAAAAACATTCGTTCAAGAAGAACTCTAGAAGATGTTGATCATAAATGAGAAGATTGGTTACATAGAAAGGCAAAAATAGATTCATAGTCATATACATGAGAATTGTATAAGAATAAGAATAACTTTGATTTCTTTCTAAAAAAAAGAACTAGCTTTTTTTGGAGTAATAAGACTATTCCAATTACAATACTCAATGAGAAATAATTGTAATAAATGTAAAGAAGAGGCATCTTTTACCTAATAGTGAAGAGTTTGAACCAAGAATTCCACATGGACTGGTTGGGGTGTTAATATATCTAACACAAAATTTAAACGTGAAAAATAATCCTCTAAAAAGGAAAATATTGAATGAATTGATCGTAAATTCTAAGATTTTACTATCTTTTTCCCTTATAGACAAGATATTAATTGTGGAGAAAATAAAATTTCCACAATAAATGCAAACACCTTTGATATGATTGGAAAATACAAATTCTTGTTGCGCGCCCCAAATGGATTTTGGTTAGAAACATTAAGAGAAATAAGATAATGATTCTATTGATACATTCCAGTAATTAACCATTGCACAATTAGTAAACTGGAGGTATTGTCGTAACCTAGATTTTCCAACTAAATCAATCTACTGAAACCACAATCACAAGCAAATGCATAAATATACTCCTGAAAGATAAATGGATACAGGATGTTGTGTTGTTGAGATCGCTCTTGCTGTAAATACCTTTGAATTCCTCCATTTGAAATTTGATTTGAATCAAAGGTATAAGATTTTGGGGGTTATCAAATGATACATAGTGCGATATAGTCAAAACAATGTATTCAAGTAAGAATAGATACCTCAAAGACAGGTAAACTTATCAACATATTCTCTACCCTCTCTTTTTTCCATTCATTTTATTTAATTCATCTATTTTATAAGATAACAAGATGGTTAGAAATCTTTTTTTTATAAACCTAATTGCTTTTTTTATTTTGGAAAAAACTTTCTTTATCAATATACTGCTTCTTTTACACACACATCTCCATTGCAAAATAAAGAACGCCAATAGTTAGGATGTATTCAAAAAATATAGAATCCACTCATGGGAGGGAAAGTCCTTCCTGTATCAGGCACTAATCTATTTTTAACATCTAATTAGAGCTAGAAATTAATCAAATTAAGAGCAGAAGTTGATTGCTCTTTTTTCTGATAATTAATTGAAGATATAGGGCCCTCATCCATTTATTCATTTGACTTAAATTTATTTGTTCCATTCCAGGAATTCAAACAAGGTTTTGTATTGATTAGATAAGAATCAAATAATCCTCAGAATTCTCCATTGATATGACACGTTATTTTTTCCATTTATTCCCTTTCAGGATTAGTCACGGTCTTCCAAACTTACCAATGGCATGGACAAATTTCTCACTTCATCCAAATGTGTAAATGATTCTAGCCATAGTTAAAAGTTGAGTACTCTACCGTTGAGTTAGCAACCCAAAGAAAATTTAGATTAAACAAAATTTCAACAAAGGGTGTATAGATACAATCAGAATCAATCAAATTAAATTTAAACAAAGAGAATGGAGATTATATGAGCTAATCAAACCATTGCGCTAACAATTCTAAAAAAATAGATTTTACAATGGATTGATTAGATGAAAATACAAGAAATTCATAGATAAAAGACAAAAAATATACAGGATTGTAAAAATTAATGGAGCACCGCTTATGTTATCTATCATTTTTCAATCAAAAAAACTTTTGGTATCATAGAAAGCATCATTTGAATACGGTAAAGTTAAAAACCGATGGGACGGAAATAGACACAATTCACTTATCATGATGAATTATACTTGTTTGATACACTATTGTCAATATAAATGTTGAAAAAAAAATACATTGGAAAAGGGGGAGGGGGAATCAAAAACACAAGTAGAGAAATATTATACAAAGTTATATTTAAGTCGCTACCCCCCGGTTTTTCTTTAATTGAATTTCATTTGATTAGAAGGAAGTTCCTTAAAAACTTTCACTTTCTTTAAAAGATTATGAACAATTCCTATGGGTTGAGCACCTTTTTCAAGGAAATATAGATTAAAAGGAACATTTAAATAAGTTTGATTCTTCATTGGATCATAAAAGCCCACTTTTCTAAGATGTTTTCCTTCTTTTTAGGATCGAACATGAATTGCAACAATTCAATAGATGGCTCATTGGGATAGATGTAGAAGAATAATACCCTCTAGAATCATATAGGAAGTTTTCTCCTTGTATGGCTCAAGAAAAATGATTTGATTCAAAGTTTTGTCTATGTATGCAATTCTAATAAATAAAATGATAAATGGGCCTTTAAAATCAATTAGACTATGATTCCAGTTTTTTTTAATTTTTTTTTCTTCTTGAAAATAAAAAAAAAACCATTTGCACTCATAACGTAAGTTGGATAACTCTCAAATAGCTCAAAGGAAAAATCTTTAGTCAATTTAATTTATTGAGTAGTCTTTACTCCCTTTTGTTTGTCTTGTTTAAAATTCTATTTGGATTTTTTTGTCTGATCTAGTTATTGAGACTATTGAGATAATTAAAATAGTATTTCCTTGTACTTAAATTGTTTATCCTTATTTTAAATCATGTGGTGCTTATTAATCCTTTCAAAATGGCAGCAACATACCCTTTTTTGATTTATTTCTATCAAAGAATCCTATGGATAGTTGATTCCCGCATGATTCACTTTGAATCAAAAACATTTGATCAATTACAATAAGTTTTGCTTTCGAATTAGAAACTTGCTCGAATTAGATCCTTTCTATTTCTATATGGAAAATACATTTATGAAGTTGTTCCAATTGATTAATTGGCATTAACCTTAGAACTTTGCCCACAAGAAATGAATTAATCCTTTATACTTAAGCTCCATCGTGGACTATTTACAACCCACTAAAAAAGGAAAGGTTCAAGGGTAACAGAATAAACAATGTCAAACCAAGAGCACCCTCATTCGCAGATAAATCAAAAATGGTGGACGTAAAAATCCACAACGGATCATGTCCTTTAAGTTGCATGTTACTTTCTACCACATCCTTTCAAACGAAGTTTTACCATAATATTCCTCTAATTTGAAATCTGTATGGAATTGATTCAATTATGAAATCATGAATAGTCATTGGTTCAGCTATCCATAGACATCGTAATCTAGACTTTTTCTTTTATATATGATATCTGGAATGATTTTTCAAAAAAAATCTTAGCAAGACAGCATCTTTAACAAGCATAAATATTATATAGATAATAGAAATATATATATATATATATATAAACAAATAACTTTTTGAATCTGCATCCACAAATGACTGAATAGGATAGATTAAACAATTTTCTACTTTTTGAGTACGAAAGATTCCACTTACTAGGAATCATTAAAAATATTTATTCGAAATATTTTGAACTGAAATTGAAAAATTTTCCTATTTAGACATCATTATTTAATTTGATTGAATTTAAAGAAAATTGGATAATAAGTATCACATTTGATCTTCATAGGAATATATGTCTTTTTTTTTTTATTGACTCATCACTGATTTAATATAAACTAGATCAAAGAAAAAAAGAAAGAAATCCATTTTTTCATGAGATGTATAAAAAAATGATGAAAGTTAAGATTTGAATCTTTATTCTTTTCATCTGATTACACAAATCAAAATAAAAAAAAATAATAAGGTGCGGTTTTCATACCTATCAGATAGACTAAACAATTGTCACTGTTATAGAATAGATAATCTATACTATAGAAGTTAAATAATTTCAGTTTAAATAATTGAAGGGATCACAAATCTTTTTCACAAATACCCAAAAATTATTATCATTGAAATAAAACGATATAGATAGAATATAAGCTAAACATTATCTCATTTTATATGATTATATGATATATATTTGGGCTGAGTAATATTTCATTAATTAACTCTTTTCATAAAGTGAATAAAGTAAAAGGGATAAGATAAATCACCTTTGCCTCAATCGTTACATAGATTTCTAATTTTTCATTAGAACAAAAGACGAAATACCTAAATATAAATAAAATGAGATTCAAAGAAAAAGTATTGGCTCTGTAACATATTCTATATGATATGGAACTTGATTATTTGTTAATGAGATTCAAGCAGATACAGATATTTAAATTAATATGGATTAACTCCTATCCCCTCCCTTACTTTTTTCTATGGGAATAATGGGGCATAAAAAAATGAATATGCGCAGGGACAGGAGGATTCAAACCTCTGAATAGTGAGACCAAAACCTATTGCCTTACCACTTGGCCACACCTCATTTCAATTTCTAATCTGCACTAAGAAATAATAATATTGGTTTTGGCTGTCTGTCAACTCCAGTCTAAATATCTGTATATCTATAGAATAGATTGGTACTAGGATTTTGATATGGATATATAATTCAACTTAATTTATTGATTATTATATAGAATTCAATTAACATATTATATGAAAGTATGATTTCTTCTATTCTCCTTTGAGAATTGAAGGATATTTGATTGAGTGGTGATGTAGGATAGCCCAATAGGCCCACTTAATGCACAAGCCCCAACATCGATTCTAGGCTAGACCACTTAACAACAACCATCTGGTTTAGTATACTATTACCGACTGCATTTGATGGGAGGCTTCAACCTATTTAGCCTATTAGACCATCTCTTTGATTGATTAGCCCCATTTATTCAACGATTATCGACTAGGTAGCTCACTTCAGTGCTGACTCATATCCTTGCTGCATTTATTATTCTGATAGGTAGCATGCCTCCACATTAATGATGCGTGATAGGTGATATAGTCTCTACCACCACCTTGGACATGGAGCCGCCTATCTAGGTTACTATTTATCCTAGAAAATAGGAAATGGTGCCACTTGGGATAGTAACAAAATCTGGAATGACCATTAACCCCCTGGCAAGGACTAAAGCCCGTTGTACTTGATCAAGGCACCTTCGACAAATCACACACCAAGAGAAGGCTATAAGTAACTCATAACTAGCCATGCTTTAAGTAATACCAAATACACTATAAGCTCTTAATATTCTATTCGATTATCTTCTATCGACAAGAACTAACTTGAGCATTAGAGTATCTTGGCTAGCGGCACCTTAGTTAGTTTAACATGTGTTGTTGTAGCATATCTTAGACCATGAGAAGTATAGTACTTAGATCATTTGACCTCCCTAGTCAAATTTGCCCAAACATCACCCTTTTCACTATAAACAACCTTCAATCTCATCATTTTAGCACTATCTATTGAAAACTTTGAGATTGCAATGAAAATAAAAATGGTGAACACACTTAGAGCTACATTAGAAAGGGAAGAGAACATGAGGTCCACATCTCCACCTACCCCTCCACCCAACAAAATGCACACACTCCAAGCCCCAACACCACTTAGGAGCAAGTTGATACAGCTGAAAAGTGAGCAAATCTCTGCTCAAATCTCAACCCAACTATCTACTGCACTGAATAGGCACACCACTGTGCTAACCCCGGCTGGTAGTGCTACATCGCAACTGCTTCCACTAGAAGACAGGTTCCCCATAGACAGTCATGGTTGCCAAGAGTCTAAATGGTCACCCAATTGATGTGAAGCCAGTCCCAAATGCCCCCAGGAGAAAATGAGGTAATTAGAGTTGCAGGAGGAAATCGCTGACACAGTTGATCACCTTCGACCTAATTGAGCCCCGTAGCACGATAGGGCCGAATGTTCTAAGCATGACTATCATGAGGATTTAAAAAAATTTGCAGACCTCATGACCTAGCCCATTCGAGCCCTGCAGTGTGATAAGGTTAAGCGTAAAAGGCCATATCTCGATCAGAATGCTACTCTGGTTGATCGAGAGAAATAAGAAGAAGTTTTCCATCAAGTTCAACAATTGAATTGGAACCTCAAAAAGATCTTAAGGAGAAACATTGATAGAGCGCCTAATCCAGAAGGCCCCCAGAGGTCTCATCAGGAAAATGGCTCCCCGTTTATCTAAGAGATTATTGATGAGCACATTATTATCAATGCGAAGGTCCTAATCGATCTACTAAGATATGATGGCTCAATGGACCCCAACAAGCAGCTAATGCAATTCGAGCATATGATGCAACTACATAGGCATAATGAGTACATCCATGCTAAGATATTGGTGACCACTTTCCAGGGCATTGTGCTCGGCTAGTTTGTGAAGCTTAAGCCTTCATTAATATACTCTTATGACCAGTTGTGTGATAAGTGTTTGCACTAATTTACCAATAGAAGAAAGGCGAAACTCTCCCACACCCATCTCCATACCATTAAGTAGAGTGAGGAGGAGTCCCTCTGTATTTCTTTACGAAGTTCAACATGGAGATCCTCAAGATACATAACCCCAAGATTGAGTTCCTGATTGATGTATTGTTCTTGGGGCATAGATATAAGAAATATGCTAATGCATTAGTGTGTGAATGCCCTAGGTTGATGGAGATGCTGCTCGACTTGGCCAAAAGATACATAACCTAGGAAGAAATGAACAAGCTCAAATTTGGATCCTTTGAGGTTGACAAAAAGAAAAAAGAAAAAGATGACCAAAAGCACAAAAAAAGAGGTCGATCTCTAATAAAATGTTTTCACGACTATACACCTTTGAACATCCCGAGAAGAGAGGTCTTGTATGCTATTCAACATGATAACCTTTTACAGAAATCAAGGAAACTAACAAAGACTAAGGCAATGAAAAAATCCAAAAAATACTATCACTTCCATAAATAGAAGGACGCAAAATTGATTAGAATCCCCATAGAGAAATGTCAGTTAGCCCTAAAAGAGAGGACAAAGGAAAGAAATCCACCCATGAGGATCACCCGCCTATTCGAGGAGTGATCGACATGATTGTGGGAGGTCCCACTATGGGGGACTCAAAATCTGCCCAAAGGCAAACCCAGAGAAGGTTACAGTCGACTAAGCCTTGCCTATCAAAACAACATTTTACCTATCAATGAGTGCAGAGTCCATCTCATTCACTAACAGCAACTTGGCCCACCTCGAAGGTAGGAATATCGACCATAAAGCATATTGTCTTGTGGTTGTCTCTGTTGAGATTGCTAATTTGAAGTATGCAAGGTCTTAGTTGATAATAGCAGCTCTGCCCACATCATTTTTCTCTCTACCTTAAAACGAATAAATATAGGTCAGCTGAAATTTGAACCTATGTGAACTACACTGGTTCGATTTAGGAGGGTTAGAAATCATTCCGAAAGGATCAATCAACCTATCGACATCATTTAGGGAGGCTCCTCGAAGAAAAAGTTTGATGGTAAACTATTTGGTGGTCGATGCCCTATTTACTTACAATGTCATAATAGGTAGACCAGCTCTTAATAATTTCTATGCCATTGTGTTGATCTACAACATAAAAATTAAATTTTTTACCCCAGTGGGCACAGAGGAACTTTTGTGCAACATGAAGGTAGCCTAGAGGTGTTACAACATCTCAGTTGAGTCAAGCAAGTCGAAGACTCAACCAGAATTGATGACCTTGAGGGACGCCCCTATAGCAGAACCCTAGGAGACCCAAGCCAGCAAGAACACAAAGTTGGAAGACACTAGGGTGGAGCCCATCGGGGAATTTAAGACCATTGAGTTGGAACAGGAAAACCCAAACAAGACGACCTATATCTGGACAAACGTGTGCCCTCACCTAAAATGTCTTATGATTGATTTCCTGAGAAAGAATATTAATGTCTTTGCATGGAGAGCATCTAACCTCTAGGGAATCGACCCTAACATTATTGTGCATTGCCTTAATATCAATCCCTTGTACAAACTAGTCAGATAAAAGACGAAGATATTTGAAGCCGAGAAGACGTAGATCATCAAGAAGGAGGTCAGAAAACTCCTAGATATAGGTTATATTGTAGAAATTTAATATCTTTCTTGGCTTTGTAATGTTGTATTCATCCTAAAGAATGAGGGACAGTAGTGAATGAATAATGATTTTACAGATTTAAATAAAGCATGCCCTAAAGATCCTTAGTGGTGAGTTTTATTAGTTGATTCAACTACTAGTTGTGAGTTCTTGAGCATGATGGATGCGTTTCAAAGTTACCATCAAATTTTCATGGCACACGAGGATACAGATAAAACTTACTTTGTTGTTCCTAATGAGGTTTATTGCTTTTTGGTCACGCCTTTTGGAATGAAAAATGCTTGAGTAACTTATAGTCAACTTTATGTTCAAAGATGAAATCGAGAAGTCGATAGAGGTATACATCGATGATATAATTGTAAAAATAGAAAAGGCCCAAGACCACTTGCTCAACCTCGATCATACTTTTGAAATCCAGAGAGCATTTAGTTTGAAGATGAACCCAAACAAATGTACATTCAGGGTCCATGGAGGTAAATTTTTGGACTACATGGTCAGTCTATGGGCATTAAGGCAAACCCATAGAAAATTTAGGCTGTCCTCAATGTTACAGCTCATCAAATAGTTAGAGATGTTTTGAGGTTGGTTGGGAGAAATATAGCCTTAGAGAGGTTCTTTGCAAGATTGGTCAACAAAAGTTTACCTTTTTTCAAATTCTCAAAAATACTAAAAAGTTAGGTTTCTAATAGAGTGAATAATATGATCGGGCATTGGTCGAGTTGAAGCAGTACTTAGCTTCACACCCTATGCTTGCAAAACTTGAAAAGGAAAAGTGCTTTAGATATATTTGGTGGTCTTCAAGGCATCGATCAACTCAGTCTTCTCAACCAAAGATGGCAATCATCGGCCGGTCTGCTATTATAGTAAGTCACTCTAAGGACTAGAGCATAATTATTTAGAGATCGAGAAATTTTCTTTGGCATTGGTAATTGCAAATCAAAAGCTGTGACCATACTTTCAGTCTCATACCATCGTAGTGCTAACCAACCAATAGCTAATGTAAGTGTTGCCAAAACCGGACACATCCGAAAGACTAAATAAATAAGCTATTGAACTATGAAAATTTGATATCATTTTTCAGTTAAGAACAGCTATTAAGGCACAAGTTCTAGCTAATTTCATTATCTAACGGGTTGAATTGCTTGTGAAGAACTGCAACACCCATTTTGTTTAGACTCTGCATGTCGATGGATCACCGACCACATCAGGAGGAGGAGTAGGAGTTACTTTCCATTCCCCAGCCACAGTGGAATACAATTTTGGAAAAAACTAGACTATGTAGTCACAAATAATAAGGCCAAGTATGAAGCCCTTCTCGCTAGAATGAGAATCGCGCTTGATTAAGGTGTCGAGCTCCTGGTCACCATTACATACTTTCAGCTAGTGGCTTAGCAGGTTTATGAAAAATTTGAGACTAAAGATTCCACAATGAGTTGGTAATTGGCCGAGGTGAAAAGGCTGCAATAGTTATTCAAAAGATTCATTCTCAGTTAGGTACCTTGATCTGAGAATGAGCAGGCAGATGCTCTGTCGAAGTTTACCAGCTCAACCAAGGGGATAAGAGACAGAAAAATCACATTTTTGGTCACTAATAGGCCATCAATCTAACCCTTCGAAGAGAATTTGATAGCAAGCATTGAAGAGACTGCACTTTCTTGGCAGGACCTAATCATACTCTATCTAGGCTAAGATACCATCCTTGAGGACAGGAACAAGGCTCGACACCTTTAAGGTCAAGCTGCCAAATTTGCACTCAACGAGCAAGGTTAGTTGTATAGTAGGTCAATTTTAGGACCCCTCTTGAGGTGCCTAGATCTCGATCAAGCTTTAGAGGTATTACAGGACATTCATGCAAGTATGTGTGGCAACCATTCTAGAGAAAGATCCCTAGCCTACAAAATAATTAGGTGTGGATACTTTTGGCTAACATTATTGAAAGACTCAGTGGATTTTACACAAAAGTGTACATCATGCCAAGTCCATTCAAATTTTCCATACCAGCCCATAGGTAAATGATCAATGTCCAAATTTCTTAGCCTTTCAACCAGTAGGACATTGACATTTTGGGCTTACTGCTAAGGTCGACTGGACAACAAAAATTCATAATCATTGCGGTCGAGTACTTTACTAAATTGATGACGCTGAGGCTATTCCTAAGATAATAGATGTAGCCATCAAGAGTTTCATCTAAAAGAATTTCATTTGCCATTTTGGTCTGCCCAAAGTCCTTATTTCAGATAATGGCACTCAATTCCAAAGCAAGAGCACCAGAGGTTGGTGTTAAGCCTTAAGGATCGCACAACACTTCACTTTAGTGAGCTATCCTCACTTGAATAGTTAGATGGAGGTAACCAATAGAATGATTCTTAGACTTCTAAAAGCCAAGATATAGAAAATTAGCTCGAATTAGGCAGATGACTTCCCTAGAGTGTTGTGGGCATACAGGACAACTTTTCGAACAGCCACAAGTCATAACTTTTATAGTCTCATCTATGGGTTAGAATCAGTCATCCCCTCAGAGATCATTCAACATACGTCTCGAGTTATTCACTTCCATCTACTCATAAATACATTAGAGAGAAAAATAGACCTTGAAACTATCAATGAGCACAAGCAAGAAGCTTATAACAAGATGCAACACTATAGGTTGAAAATGGCTGAAAACTATAATAAACGAGTCAAGCCGTGCTGTTTTAAGATTGGAGATCTCACTCTTAAGAAAATGGTAGTCTCCAAGAATATTGGTAAGCTCAACCTAAAATGGGAAGGATCGTACAATTTTATCAAAGTATCAAAGCACAATGCTTATAAACTCATTAATATTGAAGGGGAAAAACTCCATCGCCCTTGGAATGTCATCAACCTAAGAATATTTTACATTTGAAATTATATTATAATTATCTTTGTATTATCTGACTAGAATAAAGTTCCAATAATATTGTTACCATTTACAGGCATTATCACAATTGTATCCAACAAGCATCAAGTTTAAAGTCGACCCTACAGTTGACCAATAGGTAGCTTCATGATATTACCAAGTCACTAGTCGACCACATAGATGATGAATAAGCAACCCCTTGCTGCCTCTCAAGAACAAAGTCAGCCTCGAAGTCGACCAATAAACAGCTTTATCTACTACCAAGTTCCTAGTCGACCCCATAGTCGATGATCAAGTAGCCCCATGCTGCCACAAAGTGCCTAGTCAACTTCGTAGTTGATGAATGGGCAATTCATACTGCTAGTGTCATGTTGGACCTATAGTCGACAAAGAAATAGCTTTGTCCTACGCAATTAGTTTCCAAACCAAAAATCTATCACGATGTTGATACCAAACAACTACAACCAGCAAACCTAAGGCTTTCTAGCCTAAATCAAATAACCGACCAAGTAGTCGATTAATAAGTCAACCATATAGTAATGAGAATCGACAACATAGTTGTTGAAAATAAATTACTAAGCACATTGTAGTGAAACCATGTGTCAGTCAATATTAAACTAAAACGACAATAGTGTTGTTAGATTTTCTTGATAAGAGTTGTGATAACCAATTATTTTATTAGAGATTCCTCATATTATTGTGATAATAAAGTTGCACTTGACATGGTTTAGGAGGTTTACTTCATTTGACAAACTTGATATGGAAAATATTTCATTTATCAAGAAGTTTGATTACAAGCCTTAAGAAAAAAATAATAATAACAACAACAAAAAATGGCAAAAACCAGTTCAGTGGCATGCTTCAAGATCAGTTCTAGTTGGACCCTGCCTGGTGGCCTTCATGCCAGTCTGAGTTGGGCTCCAGTAGCATACAAACAAAAGGCAAAATGGCTCAAGGTAGTTAAGAAGGCCTTACGGTGTCGCTTATAAAATTGGTCAAACATAGCACGAACTATGCCACATCGACTTATTCTTCCCTAAAGTGAACAATATGGTCTTCCATAAACATGAATTCATCGGTTAATTGCTCCAACCTCCCATCGACCTTGGCCTTCTTCTTCTAAGCTTTAGTCAGAGGCTAATCGAGTGCATAAGTCATAGTTTTCTTCTTCTAGGCCTAGTCGACCCTATCCTCCTCAGGGTTAGGATAAGGTTGTAGATTGTCATTCAATACAGGGCTTATCTTACTCTTGTGATTGAGTCAGAAAGCATAACCAAGGCACTCAAGCTGCTTCATAGCCTTGTGGAATACCTCACGAGTATTGTTAAGTAACATGATTACACTCACATCTTGAAAGATGGAGCTCAAGATAAACTGTTCCATTACCTCATGCCACATCACAGAGAGGTGTCAAGTGAAGGCCTCCTGTGCCTCCTTGGTGGCCTCTGTATAACCTTATGCCCCACCAGAGGAAAAGCTCACCTACAGGTCCAAGTGAGCCTTATAAATTATTAACTCCATTCAACTTCATTACTCGACGGCCTAAACCAGCTGTTGATCTCTAGAGTTTAGTTGTTCTTTGAGCTTGGCCACCTATTTAGTTAGTTGCTCGACCCAAAGTTGGGAGGACTCGAACTATACCTTGAGGGTTTCCATATCCCTTCTCCCTTACAACTCCTCTTGATTCACCAATACCAGTTTCGATTGACGAAAGATATTATAGTCCATTTGGCCTACCTATAACATGACAATGTCAGCTCGCAGTATGACTATGAAAAAGAAATTTGATGAGAAATTGTCATCCTCATGCTTACCATATTACAATAGTAGGCCAATGCTTGAAAAATCCTGACCTAACTAAGGTTCATCAATTTTCATTGGTCGGGTAAGAAAAGCCCCATGATCAACCACTTTAGGGCATTACCACAAGTCATTCCCTCTTAGAGGATGGAGGTCGAATCAGTTACTTCATTAGCAGTGTCAGTCGTAAAGTGAGGCAGTGGCAGATTGAGGACTTGGAACAACACTCCATTATCAGGCTTTCCAAACAGGTCATAACCTATCGATACCTTTTTCTTTCCCTTCTCACCAGTCGTCCTCTTTGGCACCTATCCACCCTAGTCGGTCGTTTACTTTTTTCCCTAACTCATGTGGCTGCTTTGCATGGGCTCTTCTTAATGAGTAGATTGGGGCTCGGATGCTTGTTTGATTTGCAGAACCATAGGAGCCAAGGTTGATCATGTCAAAGAAACTAACTCTATAGCAAAAGCCTATCATCGAGCAACAGCAACTCAACGGCATTCCTCATTTCTCAAAGCCTGACCTTGAGCTTTGGCTTTACTTCTAGCCATTATCTCTATGCGATTTGCAAGTGTAGACAAAACAAACAAGCATCAGAATCAAGTAGAAAGAATAGTAATCACAATTAACATGATCGATAAGAATCTTTACCTAGTCAATCGCTCATAGGTAGGTTAAGCTGGGCCAACGATAAACCAGCCAACACCAGATAACTTTCTTTAGTTAAAACTGAGGCTTTTATATGCCCAAATTTGACCAAATCCTTGATAAGGTATTAGGCTAACTAGGTGTTTAGTTTCCCAACATCTCCATAGGCCCCCTTCACTAACCCCTTAAAATGGTGAAATCCCCTAGCCCCCGAATATAGAAAAAAAAAATTTTCCACTCTTGGTCATATGAAGAAATAGGGGATACTAAGAATTTTTGATGGGGTCAAGTGATCAAGTAATAAAAACCAGAATCCTCTATACTACCCGACTTTTATGACATAGGTAAATGCAATAAATTGGAAAAATTGGCAAATGAGGCAAGCTAGTTTTACAAATGCATTAACACCACAAAACTGTAAAGCGTGGCAAAACAATTAGGGAGCAATTGGGTTATATAAACTTCTAGACCTACTAGGAGATTGATTATCACTTGGGTGAGAGGGAACCTAAGGCTGTATCTCAACCCTTTCTCAAACACCGTTATGTATCCCCTAGGAGGTCGATGCATTCTACCTCAAATCCCTAGTGCCAACAACTCATATTTCCCAAGTACATGATACATCTCCTTAATTTAGACTAGGTCGATGAGGGATATTTTTGAAGTTATTTCTGTATAGTGGTCTGACGTAAACAATAGACCCCAGGATGCTGAAAAATCACTCAATCCAGCTTCACCCCCAAAAATAGCCCTTTTTGTGCTCGAACCACTCAAGCTATCGCTCGATGAACTATCTAAACCACTCTTGTGGGTTTTTTCAAACGTACTTCCAACCCTAGTTTCCCTTCGAGATACAACACTCTTGGACCTAGTGTCCTCACTATCTGAACTGCTAGACATTTTTGCAAAAGAAAAAGCAAAAAAAGATTAAATGGGTAGAGCAACTTACAGCAGATATCTTGCAAACTCTAAGCACAAGAAAAGTTTAGAGAACTTTGGAAACAGGAACTTGACCAAATACAATTTTAGTAAAAGCGTAAATGGATACCTCTATTTCACATATTTATAGACATCTAAGTGCGGGAACCCAAGCGGCAGTAATAATTACTCTGCTGCTCTTCTTGCACTTTATATTTTGTAATGTAACCAGTGCATTAAATGTAAAAAATTATTGAAAACCCTAGTCGAGAATTTAAATAACCTTATTGAAAGTTCAAAAACCCTAATCGAGTGGGCAGAACCCTGGTTGAGTGTGTATAACCACCGTAACTGTCTATAAATTATCATTTAATTATATATTTACTCTCTGCTCTTACTCATTGACAAGCTTGATTAGGACCGCGAGTGGGGGAGGACTCATGATATGGGATAGCCCAATAAGCTTACTTAACGTGCAAGGCCCAACATTAGTTCTAGGCTAGACCACTCGATAGCAACCATTTGGTCGAGTATATTGTTACCGACCATGTTCGATAGGAAGCTTCAACCCATTTAGCCTATTTGATCATCTCTTTGATCAATCAGCCTCATCTGTTTAGCTATTATTGATCAGGTGGCTCACCCCTGTACTGACTTACATCTTCATAGTACTTATTATTCTAACAAGCAGTATGTCTTCGTATTAATGGCCTATGACATCCAGTATAGTCTCTGCCACCAACTTGGCCATCAACCCTACCACTATCTTTGACAAGGAGGCACCTACCCGGGGTATTATTTACCCTAAAAAATAGGAGATAGTGCCAACTAGAATAATACCAAGATCTGGAATAACCATTAACCCCCTGGCAAGGATTAAAGCCCACTACATCTAATAGAAGCACCTTCGACAAATCACACACCAGGAAAAGGCTATAAATACCTCATAACCAGCCACACTCCAGATAATGCCAAATATACTATAAGCTCTTAATATTTTGTCTAATTATCATCTCTCGACCAGAACTAATTTGAGCGTCGGAGTGCCTTCATCGAGGGTACCTTGGCTAGTTTAACGTGTGCTACTATTGCATATCTCAAACCTCGAGAAGCATAGTACTTAGATCATTCGACCTCTTTGGTTGAATTTGCCCAAACACTACCCTTTTCACTATAAACAACCTTTAACCTCATTAGGTAGTACTTACTATCATTAGTTTGATCTATGTTATTTCTACCCTTTATTCGAGTAGTTTTTTCTTTGGCAATTTACTCGAACTTATGCCTTTTTAAATCCAATCATAAATATTATGCCAATTATACCTGTGTTTTTTTTTTCTCTTAGATTTTGTTTGGCAAACTACTGTACGTTTTTTATGAGATCCTTAGTAATAATTAATATCCTAGAAAATGCATGATTTCTTTAAGAAAATAATCTAACAATTGAGAAAATTAGATAGGTTTTAGAGAATGAACCTAAGATTTGCTCACTGAAATTCTTGGATAGTCACCATAAATCTAGCTTACCCCCATTTCCTCATTTTAGATATTTTTCCAATGAAACACCCTAACCCTATTAGGGTCTTCCACAATATCTAATTTGGATATAAACACAAATTTTTGTTAATGAAAAACAAATGAATTTATGACAATTCATTTATATTTCTAGAAAAAAAATGTCATTTCTTGGTGTCAAAATAGGATATGTGGTAGAAAAATGGAAGAACTATTCTCTTTTTCTTTTCCAAAAAATGTTCTTGGAGATTGTGTAATGCTTCCTTTGAAACTCTTTGTTTCTACCATAGTGATATAATTTGTTTCTCTCTTTATCTTTAGATTCCTATCAAATGATCTAGGGTGTAATCGTGGGTGTGAAAAATAAAATCCAATGGGTTTTCTTGGTTAATTTTCAAATTTTCTTAGGACTTTATCTATTCCACACATTTAACTAAGATTTTCAAAATTTGAAAAGAAAAATCAAGTCATCAATGAAAATAGAAAGAGAGGGATTCGAACCCTCAGTACAAATAACTTGTATAATGGATTAGCAATCCAATGTTTTAGTCCACTCAGCCATCTCTCCCAATTGAAAAAGATAATTACCATATCACACATAATGTAAGGAGTCTTTCTTTGTCTCTCTTCTTTCTCTATTCTATTATATAGAGAGAAATTCACAAATCAGGAATTTTTTTTATCTAAAAGAGGGGCTTGAATGCGCCAACAATCAAACTAAAGAAGGAAGGCCTCTTTGTATTGATTTTGTTCAAAAGACCTTTTTTATTTTGATGGCCTAGACTAGTCAGTACCTAGCAAGGCCTTTTTTTTTTTT
>JACGDI010005505.1:327641-398292 GCA_014898725.1 Jacaranda copaia
TTTTTTTTTATTCGTACCATCTATCTTTTTTATCAAAAGAGAAAACTTTAGTTATTTAACTTAATTTAAATGAAGCATCTTTTTGGAATCTATTTAAATTTTTATCTCCCCACAAAAAAGTTCAACACTCTCATTTTGATGACTCATTGATAGTCCTATCTTGATCATGCTCAATTATCTTGTTCAAAAAAAGGTCCATATGTATACAATAATCGTATTGTAGTGGGTATAGTTTAGTGGTAAAAGTGTGATTCGTTCTATTAACCTTTTACTAGTCAAAGGATCTTTTGGTTTTATTCATATTCCAATCAAAAACTTTATTTCTTAAAAGGATTTAATCATTTACCTCTCAATGAGAAATTCAAGAAAACAAATATGCATTCTCATGATTTACGTCCATGAGTTACTTATAAATTGAAAAGCTGGATTATGAAATTGTGAAACATAATTTTTGAATTGGACCAAGACTTCCAATTGAGTAAGCATGTGTAAAGGATCCATGGCTGAAGATAGAAAGTCAATATCTAATCATAACTAAATCTTCCTTCTTCTTTTTTTTTTTGTTGATTGCTAAAGAAAGAAATTGAAGCAAAATAACTATTAAATGATGACTTTGGTTTACTAGAGACATCGACATATTGTTTTAGCTCGGTGGAAACAAAATCCATTTCCTTAGAATCCTCTCAAATAGAAATATAGAATGAAGTAACTAGAAAGATTGATAGAATCATCTTCTTCTGGAAGGATCATCTAGAAAGTGATTCATTTTGTTTGTATTCAAACAAAAAGCTGACATAGGTGTTATAGGTACGTAAATATATTCAATTTTTAATCAATCGAGAAGTAACACGTGTAAAATAATATATTAAATATTAATTTAAATTTTCTATTTAAATTTTGGGATATATTAATTTTAATTCCAAAAGATAAATAGTTAATTTTAGTTAATAATTTAGTATTTATTTTATATTCAAATCAAATATTGACATGTGTCAAAGATAAAGTGTCTAGATCCACAAACTAATTAAATTAAAGATATTTGATATTGATATTATCTTTTAATATTTCATAGTATCAAATCAAATATATCCTAAATTATCTGTTGATATTTGATATTATATTATCCAAGAGATAACTTTTGAAGGATTCAAGTCAATCTAAAAGTCTTCCTTCAAGCACCTATATAAAGGGGTGATTCCAGCTTATTTGACACAACATAAATTCCAGCAGATGAGAGAAATATAGAAAGAGTCTAGCAATTCGTTCAAGCAAATTCAAGGAGATCCAAGGCATTTTCACAGAATTCATATATTGTTGGCATTTGATTCAAGATCAAGGTGTGAAACCCTCGAATTGGCTCTATTTTTATTCAAGGAGATCCACAGGATTCAAGGTGTTCTTTGTGGAACTCATATATTTTTGGCATTGGATATGAGATTAAGGTGCAAAGCCCTTGAATTAGCATTATTTTATTCAAGGAGATCCATGACGTTAAAGGCATTCTTTGCGAAACTCATATATTTCTAGCATTTGATTCAAAGCTAAGGTGCAAAGCCCTTGAGTTGCTGTTGTTTTTATTCAAATCAAATTTAAGGGAGATCTACAGAGTTTAAGGCATTTTTTGCAAAGTTCATTAAATTCAAGACCATATTTGGAAAGGAAGAATTAGGGGATTAGATTAGAGATAGAATCCACAATTGATTGATATATTTTAATTTAATTTTATTTGTATGATTTTTCTTATTTGTAATTTTAATTTTTATAGACAAGAAAATTTGTTGTTACAAATTTTGGCACGCCTGGTGGGATGATTTTGACCTCTTATCTCTTTTCTTCATCAAATATTGAAGTATCATGGCTACCAATAAAACTATTGCATCAAAGATGACCACCTCAAATTCCATAAATGCTAGAGTAAGAAGTATTGGCATTACCACTAGAAGTATGTCCAAAAGGTTGCAATCATCTTCGAAGATAAATCCTTCACTTGAAGTTGTGGAAAAGGCATTGTTGCATGCTATTGATATTAATGAAATTAGTAGAGACTCAAAAGAAGAATTAGCATCATCTACTCGTCGCTCAACCTCAATTTCCTCAAGCATAGCACTAGTGATGGTGACAAGTGCTACAGCTTTTGAGGAACAAATTGCTAATTTGATGAAGATTATTGAAGGATTGGAAAAGCATGTCCAAGAGTAAGATTCTCAAATCTCCAAGTTGATGAACAAAGTGGATAATGCAAAGACTAGTCGTGTGATATAGAAATAAATAGAAGCTCAAGATGAAGGTGAAATATCCACAAAGAGACAGCCAGTTGAAAATGAAAAGCATGCGGTAAAGAAAATACAAGTTTCCACCGATAGACTAATTCCTATTTACCAGCTGAGGGAGTTTATCATGGGAACTGTCAAAGATAAGTTTGAAGGAAGCTCTAAGTCATTTATGACTTATTCCAAGCCATATACCCAAAGAATTGACTACTTAAAGATGCCGATTGGTTATCAACCACCAAAGTTTCAACAATTTGATGGCAAAGGTAATCTAAAACAGCATGTGGCTCACTTTGTCAAAACTTGTAATAATGCTGAGACTTATAGAGATCACCTAGTAAAATAATTTGTTTGATCTTTGAAAAAAAATGCTTTTGATTAGTATACTAACTTAAAGGCAGGCTCAATTGATAGTTAAGGACAATTGGAGCCAAAATTTCTCAATTGCTTCTATAGTACCTGAAGGATAGTTAGTATGATTGAACTTACAAATTCTCACTAATGGAAAAAAGAACAAGTTATTCACTACAACAATCACTAGAGAAACTTAAGCCTCAATTGCAAATATCGATTATCGAAAGCTTCAGCCATCGAGATGTGTATTCAAGGTATGCATTGGGGGCTTTGATATATTCTCTAAGAAATTCAACCCAAAATATTTGAAGAGTTGGCTACTCGAGCTCATGATATGGAGTTAAGCATGTTTACTAGCGAAGTAGAAAAACCACTAATTCAAAAGCCTTGTAAACCTAAAGAAAAGCAAGAATTCAAGAAAAGGGACAAATCTCTTGCTAATTTGCAAAGTAAAGAAGCTATGGTAGTGAATATAGCACCCAGCAAGTTTTGTATAAAGGCAAAAATCACAAAGGATGAAAAAAAGGATGTCTTCCAAGAAAAAGGACAAAGAAAATTAACTTTAAAGGAGATGCAAGCTAAGACATACTCATTTCTTGATTTTGTTATCTCTAGAATATTTGACGATTTCCTAAATTTAAATCTCATTAAATTACCTGAAATGAAGCAACCTGAAAAAGTTGGGAAAATTGATAACCCAAAGTATTGCAAATACCATTGGTTGGTGGGTCATCCAATCCATGATTGGTTTATTTTCAAAGTTAAAGTGATGCAATTAGCTTAGCAAAGGAAAATCTCACTTAAGGAAGATAATGTTGCCTCAAATCATGCTACTATCAAGATTAAAAAGGATGTACTTGGTAATCATGACAGTGACATTACATGCTACAAAATAAGTGAAAAAACAATTTTCTCTAGTGAAGATGAAGAAAATCATGATGTAATTGAGGAGTGCATGTCGGCAATAACTTTCACTTATGAAGATTTATTGCTTGGCTCCAAGCCCCACAATAGGCCACTGTTTGTTAATAGTTATGCTCATGAACAGAAAATAAATAGAATTATGATTGATGGAGGCTCCGTGGTTAATATCTTTCCATTGCGTGTTCTAAAGGATTTATGAATCTCCACAGATGAATTGACAAACAATCACCTTATGATCCAAGGGTTCAATCAGAGAGGGCAAAGGGCTCTTGGAATAATAAGGATAAAGTTATTGATGGATGATATGTTGTCAACAACATTATTTCATGTCATAGATGTCAAGACATCATAAAATATATTTCTAGGCCAACCTTAGCTACATGAAAATGGTGTAGTTCCCTTTACTTAGCACCAATGTTTCAAGTATTGTCAAGAAAATATGGTAAAGAAAGTGCTTGGAGAAAGCAAATCTTTTACTGAAGCTGAATCACACTTAGCAGATGCTAATTACTACATCAAAAGTCTAAAAATGGCAAAGGCCAAAGAACAAGAGGAATCCAAGCAGCAAAATGATCTTGATGGAGGAAACGAGGTTAAAAAGTTGACTCCAACATGTCATAGTGAAGATCATTGAAGGAATTAATGTTTCCTCTAACCAAGTTTGATGTAAATAACCTATCTCCTCAGCCTCTAAAAGGATTTGTTCACCTAACTCAAGGAGCTAAAAAGGAACATGGAGAATCTCTATAGCTTCAAAATGAGAGCTGCTTTGATCCAAAAGCCTATAAACTTCTTGTCAAAGCTGGATATAATTCGTAAGAACATTTCATCTTGGGAAAACTTTCCCCTGAGGCTACTAGCAAGCAAATGTATGGGCTTAATACTACCCAAAAGATGTTAAAGGAAAGAGGTCATGGTAACCAAAGCTGTAGAACAAGACTTGGATTTGTTCCTCAAAATTCTACTCACATTACGATTAAGAAACCTAATAGTAATCACATAATTGAAGAGGAATTGTCCTCAAGATATGATGTTTTTGATGAAAATGGAAGAAACATCCCATGAATCTCAGTTTTCAATAAACTTGGAAAATGATAGCATAAAAGAACCTACAATCAAAGATCGAAGATGCAAAGTTCTTAAAGTAGGTCAATGAGCCAAAAAAGCTTAGAAGTTCAATTCCTTCACTCATGAAGTGGCGCTCTATTTTGAATATGTCAATATCTTCGCACAAACTTAAATTGATAAAGAAAGTGATAGAGAAAGTATGGCCTCTTTGTATCATATTATTGTTAGTAATAGTTTGCCAATGTATCAAAATGTTATAATTGTCTTTACTAGCAAATTCCCAAACTTATCAGCAGTGGTTACATAAGTGAAAAGGATAGCATTATGCAAACAGTCTACATAAGAAGAAAAGATAGACAAATAAAAACGTGTGTAGAATTCAAGAAGATTGAGCTTGTGAAAAAGGATATTGTGCCAGCATACTATATTACTTTAAGTACAGAATTTTTGATTGAAGAAGAAGATGCTAAAATTGCTCCTCTTGAGTTTGAAGAAGATGTTAAAGTTATTGTAGATGAATTGAAAGAGATTAATTTAGGTAATGCCAATAATTCACAGCCTGTCTACATTAGTGCTTTGTTGACTGCTAAGAAAAAAGAAGTATATGTTGAGTTATTATGTGAATTCAAAGATGTGTTTGCATGGTCATACAAAGAGATGCCTGGGTTAGATCTAAAGGTAGTAGTCCATCATTTATCAATAAAGAAAAAAACTCATCTAGTCAAACAAGCTCAATGGCAATTTTACCTTGAATTGGTTTCTCTGATTGAAACTGAAATAAATAAGCTCATTGAGGTTAGGTTTTTTCAAGAAGTCAAATATCCAACATGGATCTCTAGCATTGTCCTAGTAAGAAAGAAAAATGGTCAAATTTAAGTTTGTGTTAACTTTAGGAACTTGAATAGTGTTTGCCTTAAGGATGATTTTCCATTACCCATTACAGAACTCATGATTGATGCTACCACAAGGCATGAAGCACTATTGTTTATGGATGGATCATCGGGGTATAACGAAATATGCATGTCACCAAAAGATGAAGAGTTGACAGCATTTCACGCTGTGAAAGGAATATACTGCTACAAAGTAATACCGTTTGGACTAAAAAAGGCTGGTGCCACATATCAAAGAGCAATGCAGAAGATCTTTGATGATATGCTTCATAAGAATATCGAATGTTATGTTGATGACGTGGTTGTCAAGTCCAAAAGGCGAGAATATCACCTACAAGACTTGAGACAAGTTTTTGAGCACTTGAGAAAATATCACCTCAAAATGAATCCATTAAAGTGTACATTTGGTGTTACATTGGGGAAGTTTTTAGGATTCATAGTTCGTTATCAAAGCATAGAAATAGAGCAAGCAAATATTGATGCTATTCTGAAAATGCCTAAACTTTGAGACATCTATGAACTTAAAAGTTTACAAGGAAAGTTAGATTATTTGTGGAGATTCATATCAAATTTAGCTAGTAGGTGCCAACTGTTTAGTCGTTTCTTAAAGAAAGGCATTCCATTTTAGTGGGATTAAGCTTGTAAAAATGCTTTTAAAAGCATAAAAGCTTATTTGATGAAACCTCTTGTGTTGGTTGTACCAGTACCTAGACATCCACTGATTCTTTATATTGCTGCTCAAGAATGTTATGTTGGAGCTTTATTAGCACGGAAGAATGATGAAGGAAAGAAAAATGCCTTGTACTTCTTAAGTAGAATGATGATGCCAAATGAGTTGAAATATTTGCTAATTGAGAAAATATGTTTGGCTCTAATTTTTGCAATTTAAAAGTTGAAGCATTACTTTCAAGCTCTTATTGTCCATTTTGTCTCAAAAGCAAATCCACTAAAATATGTCCTATCAAAACCTGTCATCTCTGATAGACTTACAAGATGGTATCTTCAGTTGCAATAATTTAAAATCATCTATGTTTCATAGAAGGTATAAAAGGATAAGTTTTGGCTGACTTCTTAGCTGATCACCCCATCCCTGCTAAGTGGGAGTTATCTAATGATCTACTCGATGAAGATGTCTTGGTGGTTGAAATTACACCTCATTGGAAGATGTACTTTTATGGAGCATCCCACAAAGATGGAGCTAGTGCTTGAGTGGTATTCATCACATCTATTGATGAAGTATTGCCATATTACTTCACTTTAACTGAATATTGTTCCAATAATACTATTGAAGATCAAGCTCTTATTCTTAGGTTGGATATGGCAATTTTCATAAAGTAATTGCATTTTAAAGTTTATGGAGATTCTAAGTTGGTGGTCAACTAGTTGCTTGGATCATATGAAGTCAAAAAGCCAGAATTACTTTCATACTTCAGTTATGCAAAAAGGTTCATTTGATGGCTTAGGGATGTAGAAATTGAACATGTGCTAAGAAGGGAAAACAAGCAAGCTGATGCATTAGCTAAATTTGCCTCTCACTTGCTGTACCAAAAAATGAGGTGAGAATTTTAATATGTAAAAATTAAGTTGTACCGCCAATCTTCAAGGATAAAGATTGCAAAGAAAATGAAAACCATGTTGTTCTAGTATTCGAAATAGAGAAAGAAGATTGACACCAACAGTTTGTGGACTATTTGAAGTATGAAAAGTTACCAAATGATCCATGTTAAAGAGTCAATATCTAATGCCGTGTGGCTCGTTTCATATATTACAAAGGTGTACTTTATAAGCAATCATTTGATAGAGTCTTCTTATATTATTTAAGTGATTATGAAGCTATCCAAGCCATGGAAGAAGCTCATTCTAGAGTTTGCAGCACCCACCAGTTGGGTCCAAAATTACATTTTTAAATAAAAAAAATGGGTTACTACTAGCCAACAATGGTGAAAGATTGCATGGATTATGCTCAAAGATGTCAAGCTTGCCAATTTCCTGCAAATTTCATTCACCAACCACCCAAGCCACTGCATTTGACTGTTGCTTCATATCCATTTGATACTTGGGGGATGGATGTGGTTGGGCCCATAACAAAGTCATCTGCTGGACACTTATGTATTTTGGCTACAACAGGCAATTTCTTTAAGTATGCTGAAGCAGTACCCCTTAAAGAAGTAAAGAAAGAAAATGTTACTGACTTTATCCGCATCAATATTATATATCACTACAAGGTTACTCAATACATAATCATCGATAATGGAAATCTCTTTAGTAATAGTCTGATAGATTAACTTTTTTAGAAGTTTAATTTTAAACAAAGGAAGTTTTCCATGTATTATGCCATGGCTAATGGTCTTTCTCAAACGTTCAATAAGACTCTATGTAATTTGTTGAAGAAAGTAATCTCAAAGTCAAAGAGGGATTAGCATGAAAGAATTGGAGAAGCTTTATCGGCATATCGAACTACTTATAGAACACCTACACAAATAACTCCATATTTGTTAGTTTATGGTGTTGAAGCTATTTGAGCAACAAATTCCTTCATTGAGGATAACCATACAAGAGGGATTGATTGAGGAAGAAGATGCATGCCTACATATTGAAGAATTGGAGGCCCTTGATAAGAAAAGATTGGAAATACAGCAAAGACTTCAATTAGCTCTTCAGGGCATTTAACAAGAAAATGCAATCACAATCTTTTCAAGTTGGGGATTTGGTGCTCCCCGTGAGAAGACCCATCATCACAACTTATTGGACTAGGAATAATTTCACATCAAAATGGGATGGTCCCTATATTGTCAAAGAAGTTTATATAAATAGTGTATATAAGTTGGTTGTTGAAGATGGACTAAAAATTGGCCCTATAAATGGGTAGTTCTTGAAGTGCTACTATACATAAAGTTGCGAGATAGCTCCTTGTCGCACGAGCCTAAACTGCATGTTGCTTCTTGACATGCAAGCCTAAAATGCATGTTGCTCCTGACCCGTATGAGTATAAACTGTGAACAGCACCCACCAAAGGTAGTGTATGTGGATAAAGTACTAATTACCCTACTATAAGGTGTTTTATGTGGTTAAAATATCAAATACCCCGCCTAGTCCAAGTGGTTAAGCAATGAATAATCCTGGCACACTTGAGTATAAACTGTGAACAGCGCCGCCCCCTCCAAAATGTTGCTTTGTTTGAACTATGTTAGGACTTGATCCCTTTATTGGGTACGTAGGTAGCTTAGATATTCTGTAAGTTTAGTCATAAGTATATTTTAAATTATATCTTTCTTTTGTTAAAAAAAAAGAAAAAAAAATTAATTAGTTGTTTTTATTAACTCAGAGTTTTTATTTTAAGTTACAAAAATAAAAATAGTTTAGTTGTTTGAGTCAATTAGTTTGTTGAATCAAAGAAAAAAAACTAAAAAAAAAAGAATAAAAAAAAAGGGTTGTTTAGTTGTTTTTATTAAGTTAGAATTTTTTGTAAGTCAAAAAATAAAAAAAAAAAAATAGTTTAGTTCTTTGACTTAATTAGTTTGTTGAATTAAAAAAAAAGGGCGGGCTAGGGGGGATTGTTTAGTTGTTTTTTTTATTGAGTTAGAGTCTTTTTTTTAAGTTAAAAAAATAAAAATAAAAATAGTTTAGTTAGTTTGAGTTAATTAGTTTGTTAAGTTAAAAAAAAAAGTTGTTTAGTTGTTTTTTTATTGACTTAGAGTCTTTTTTTTAAGTTTTAAATAAATGTATATAAATTAGTAGTTTTTATTAAGTTTGAGTTTTCTTTTTAGTTAAATATATACATAGTTTAGTTGTTTGAGTTAATTAATTTGAGTAAAAAAAAAAGAATAGTAATTTTTGTTTGGTCAAAAAAATAAACTAAAAGATTGCAAGATAAAAAAGAAAAATATCTTCTATTATATAATCCCAAAAAAATAATAAATGTAGCATAGTTTATTAAAGAAAAAAAAAAGAGCAAAAAGTTCTAAATAAATCTCAAATAAAAGGACTCAAGTTCTTCAATTCTTCATTGACAACCTCCAAGTGTTCCCTTGAAGTTTGCAATTTCTCAACCACTTTATTACTCAATGGAGGACTATTCTTGATAGCAGCAGTTTCCTCTTCAATCTCACAAATTTCAGCTTGAGTGATTTGAAGAAGTTGTTGACGTTTCAAAGATGAAGTCAAGTTCTTCTTGCGTTCCTTCAATTTGGCAAGTTCTTTTCGAGCACATTCCAACTCTTCTTGGGTGGATTGAATTTGGTTCTTTTTTTTGCTTTCTCTAGTTTGAGCATTATGGAGACGACTTTTGGCCTCCTCTAGTTGTTGTGCATGAGTTTCATTGCATAATTTCTCAAATGTTATTGACTTTGCCTCATCATAAGCAGTAGCCTTGTCAAAAAATATTTGCAATAATTCTTCCACATTAGAGACGTCAAATTTGTTAAAGCCCCTCATTGATTCAAGAACAAATTGAAGACTATCCTTGATAGATGAGATGGAATAAAGTAGAATATTTGCTATTCTCTTGTAAAGGCCATCCCACAACATTTGAAGATACTCTTTTTGATGATTAAGTACAAATTACTCACCTTCAAACACTGAAACTAGAGCACAAGGAGATGGTTGTTTAGCTTTTATGTTATAGAGTGCCTTATTTTACATGGTCGTGTCAATTGGAGCATTCATGGCCAATTAGTTAGGTCCTATGATTGATCCTCGGCTACCTTGGGATGTTTCATCTTCATCAACATTAAGAATTTCATTTTTCAGCCAAAATGTTGCATGATTTGAGTGAGCAAACAACCAAAATGGGGCTTATTCAAAGAAGGAAAAAAATATGGAGAAAAGAAAATAACCTCTTTGGCAAAGTTCTTTGTCGGCAAAGAATCACATGGCTTTGGAGATTTGGGACCCTTTTTAAGCCTTTCCAATGATGATCTACATTACTACTACTGTTCATTTCTAAAGGATAAGGATTCTTTCTCTTTTCTTTTGGAGGTTCAATATCTTCTAGGTTGGAAAGGTTTTGAATAGTTTAAGCAGGTGGTCTATCCTCTTTACCATGATCTTTGTCTTTAAGGGAAATTTTGATTAACTTCAAGTTGATCAATTGTGTAATATTTTCATCAAAATAATTTCATTGAATTTTAGTCCAACACTCTTTGTAAGCATTTGAAGAGAATTTTTTTGCATTTGGGGGCATACAAGGAAACCATGCTGTAGACATAGAATTATGCAAAGTGCATAAGTGCTAATAGTAAAGTCCTTAATCTAAATTGGCTGTGCGAATATAATGAGTAAGAATTCCATAAACGTCTTGATAATATCCAAATTGACGATTGAAGCGATAAGGACTATAAGGTTCAATAATAAAATAGTCGCCTTGCTGCAAAGGAAGATAATTTGAGTGAATAGCAATGAAGTTTTTTTGCTCCAATTATCTAGCCTTGCCATCATTAATATATGAAAGTCCTTTATCTTTGGTAATCATGGTACAAGCTTAGGAAACAAAATCCTCTTTGTGAATACTCGTATGGGCCTCCTTTAGATCATAATATTTTGCGCCTCCTTCATTGAAATAAATTGCCATTTCTAAGCTACATATTCTTTGCCAAACTTGATAATGTGTTTTCAAATAGTGCACCAACCAAGCATAGACAAAGTGGATGGAAAAATAAAAATAGACATAACTCAACTTTGGGGAACCTAAAATTTTATTCAAGCTGTTGTAGATACTGGCTAAAATTGGAATAGTAAGACTAACCTTTGTACCGGTAGCCATGATGCATGCTATCTTGAAAGTGCTGGGACATTAAATTGACATCATTAGCAAAAAGAATAAATGAGCAAAGCCAACAAGCCAAATATGCCACCAAATAGGTTTCTTCTCTCAAGTTCCTAGGAATCCTAAGTTTTAAAAATAATGTCTCCTCTAGAGTAGACCATTCTCCATGAACGCCAAAATTGCCATGAGGATTATGAGTTGATTTGGGCTGGACTGTCTTTTTCTCCTTGCATGGTGGTGGTTGATGGTATTTTATGACTTTCTAGGACCAATACTTCACCTATTTCTCTATAGTAAATTGAGAAAGTTGACCTCCAGGGGCACTCCTTTGAAGTGAATAATAAGCTCAAAATAAGTATTTGCAAGAATTGGGAATAAATTTACTTTCTATTTTGTCAACATTAGTAAGCTCCTTGGCACAAGAAATTACTTCATTATAAAAAATTCCCGTCATAAGGAGGCCTGCAAGGTTGTGTAAATCCCAAGTGATATGGATAATTCTCCAAAAGAAGTAAAAAAAGGTATTTGTAGGTGGATACCATGCCTTGCAAAATGCTTTGATAGACTTAGGATTTCGATCATACGTGAATAATGAAGCATACACTGGATCATATACTTGTGCAGCAATCAACTCATGCTTGCTTTAGCTAAGGACATCTTTGGTCCACTCCTAGTATCCTTTGATATAATGGAATTTGCCATTAAATTGAAGGGTTTCTTCCCACTTGGCTTTTCTCTCAATGATGTTGCAGCCTAATGTTGGCAAAAGAATTGATTTATTTGATTGTTGATGGTGAATTAATTCGTTTGGAGGATAATGATGAGTTAGCCTTAAAGCCCACACCTTGGAAGTTTTGATCTCCTAGGACCATTCCTTGGTATGAAAGGAATTAGTCAGTCGTGGCCACTTTGTTGTGTATCTTCTAGTAAGTGGATTATAAGTAGTTAAAAGTATGCCGTTCTTCATCGGTTGATTCTCTTTATCAAGAATAATCAAATGTTGTACTCTAGTGCCAGTTGAAATATCCTTAAAAGTAAACCATGGTGCAATCTGTAAAGATACGAGAAACATTAATGAAGTTGTTGAAAAAGAAATGAAGAAGAAAATAGGATGTTTTAAGAAGATTGATAGTCATAAATGAATCAAGTAATGGTGGAGATGACTTACTTGAAATATACTTATTAATTGATACCTTGATGCAACTTGTGTTTTTAGATTTAAAGGAATGAGGTTTTTGCTTGGTAAATACAAAAGAACGGTTGGTTAGTGAGAATTGTAGCTTCATTTTGATTGAAAATCAATTCCTATTCCAATAATTATTTTCAAATATATAGTTTCAACCTCTACTTTCAAGAATAAGAGTAGCCCAATAACTATATCTACAACAATCCAAACCACCCCTATTCATATTCAAATTTCATTCAATTAAGAAGAGTCCTATTTTTTAGGATACCTTATTTTTCCAGGTGACGTCAACAACGGCATGAAATATTTTGATTTATTTTTTCTACAAAATCAAATGGATTTACCTAGACAAGTACATAATTTTCTTTTAGTCTTTCTAGGATCATGTCTTATATCAGGAAGTCTGGCAATAGTATTACTTCCAAATCAAATTTATTCACCCATTTCATTAGGATTAGTTCTTTTTTGCATTTCCTTACTCTACATTCTATCAAACTCGTATTTTGTAGTTGCCGTGCAACTCCTTATTTATGTACGAGCTATAAATGTTTTAATCATTTTTGTTGTGATGTTCATGAATGGTTCAAAATATTACAAAGATTTTCATCTTTGGACCGTCAGGGATAGAACTACATCAATGGTTTGTACAAGTCTATTTATTTCACTAATTACTACTATTCCAAATATGTCCTGGTATGGGATCATTCGGACAATAAAATCAAATCATATTTTAGAGCAAGATTTGATAAGTAATAATCAACAAATTGGAATTCATTTATCAACAGATTTTTTTCTTCCATTTGAACTCATTTCAATAATTCTTTTAGTTGCCTTAATAGGTGCAATTACTATAGCTCATCAATAAAAATATTTTAAAATGAGGAATTCAAATAGAATCAATCGAAAAGGAATGTTATAATCCTTTAATTTTAATTCTTGTCTAAAATAGAATAAAAAGACTTTAGTTTTATATCGATCTATAGCCAATCTATTCCCTTATTTTGTTCCAAATTTGTTAGAATTGAATTGATTAAATTATTGTTCAGATTAAAATGAATCAAGATTGATAAGGAGTTGGTTAATGATGCTCAAACATATACTTGTTTTGAGTGCCTATTTGTTTTCTATTGGTATCTATGGATTGATCACAAGTCAAAATATGGTTATAGTACTTATATGTCTTGAACTTATATTAAATTTAGTTAATATCAATTTTGTAATATTTTCTGATATTTTTGATAATCGTTAATTAAGATGAGACATTTTCTCAATTTTTGTTATATCTATTACAGCCATTAAAGCAGCTATTGGACCAGCTATTGTTTCATCAATTAATCATAATAGAAAATCAACTCATATTAACCAATCCAATTTTGAATAAATAGTATCTATCATAGAAATGGAAATTGGAATATTCATAAATTAATTCCAATTAGCATATTCGATATGGGTAGGGTATGATTGTGGTTGCAAAAACATAAGAAATCAAAGTATTTTGGCCCTCGCTCCTAAACCAATTCAGAAGTAGATTGATTTTAATAACATCACTCATTGATTCATTTGGTATCTAAATATAGGATTCATTTATAAGTTAGTTTACTCAAGATTCTCAATTATTTCATTTCCTGATGTTAGCAATGTACAGTAGGCAAATAGGATTATTTTCTTCTCAGGACCTTTTACTTTTTTTCCTTATGTAGGAGTTAGAATTAATTCCCTTTTATCTACTTGTATCCATGTGGGGAGGAAAAAACATCTACACTCAGCTACAAAATTTATTTTGTACATGATGGGGGGTTCTATTTTTCTTTTAATCAGAGTTCTGGGTATCGGTTTATATTGTTCTACTAAACTAACATTTAAATTTGGAAATGTTAGCCAATCAGTCCTATCCTTTGGCCTTGGAAATAATATTATATATTGGATTTTTTATTGTTTTTCCTATCAAATTGCCAATCATACCCCTACATACATGGTTACTAGATACCCATGGAGAAACACATTATAGTACTTGTATGCTTCTAGCCGGAATCTTATTAAAAATGGGAGTGTATGGATTTGTTTAGATTAATATGGAATTATTCCCCCATGCTCATTCTCTATTTTCTCCATGGTTGATGACAGTAGGCGTATAATGCAAATAATCTATGTAGCTTCAGCATCTCTTGATTAATGGAATTTAAAAACAAGAATAGCCTATTCCTCTATATTTCATATGGGTTTCATAATTATAGGATTTAGTTCTATCTCCAATATGGGACTTAACAAGGCCCTTTTACAAATAATCTCTCATGGATTTATTTATTGGTGTTGCACTTTTTTTCTTGGCTGGAGTGACTTATGATAAAATATGTCTTGTTTATCTTGACGAAATGGGTGGAATAGCTATCCGAATGCCAAAAATATTCACGATGTTCAGTAGATTTTCAATGGCCTCCCTTGCATTACCAAGTATGAGTACTTTTGTTGCCAAATTAATAGTCTATTTTAGACTAATTACTAATCAAAAATATCTTTTAATGACAAAACTACTAATTACTTTTGTAATGGCAATTGGAATGGTATTAACTCTTATTTATTTATTATCTATGTTACACCAGATGTTCTATGGATACAAGATATTTAATGTTCCAAACTCTTATTTTTTTTATACTGGACCATGAGAGTTATTTCTTTCCATCTCTATTTTTTTACCCATACTAGGTATTGGTATGTGCCTAATTTAGTTTTTTCACTATTAGTTGAAAAGATTGAATTTATTCTATCTATTTTTTTTTATAGATAGCTTTTATAAATAAAAAAAAGAAAAATAAAAAAATCTTATCATTTACAAAAATGTTCATCATACAATGACAAAAAGAATGTTTTTCCTTCTCTTACATTAAGTAAAAAATAAATGTGAACTAGAGAGAATCTGGTGAATCAAATATTGTAGTGATTCATCGAGTTCTTACCAATTCACACAAAGGTTTTTTATTTGATATGCATTGTATACTTTTCTATTCCTATTTGTAAGAAACCATTTTTGAATTCAATTAGATGTTAATGTAAATGAACCATAACTATGTGGTCCTATTCCTAATAGATTCACCCCAAAATAGCATATCCAAATTATAAGAAATCTAATAGCTGCCACAATTGTAGAATTTGTACCCTTCCATTTTATATTTGTTCGAGTATGTAAATAAATTGTGAATACAATCAAAGTAATAAAGTCCCAAGTTTCTTTTGGGTCCCAACTCCAATAAGATCCCCATGCTTCGTTAGCCCATACTGCTTTAGAAAAAATTCCTATGGTTAAAAAGATAAATCCTAGACTAATAACCCCATAACTCCAATAATCTAATTTTTGAATCAATTGTGACCTGTAATAATTCTTGGGAGAAAAAAGAAGAAGAATTTTGTAAAACATTACTTTGTTCATTCATGTATTTGATTTCATCAGAGAAAAATTACTCATTTAAATTTACTAAATGATTACTCATAGAAAAAAAACTTTCTCTTTTTTCTGACTGTAATCACTAGAAGTGATATTGATAATAATGATCCACATAAAAGGCTGCATAGCCTAATATCATCATACTTACATGCATTATTAGCCACTCGAACTGAAAAATGGGTACTAATATTGTGGATTCATGTATTTCAGTTAAAAGACCTGAAGTACCAAAGCCCTAGGTAAAAATAGCACTTGGGCCAATTATTGTGCTTAGAAGATTTTGATTTTTTTTAAATACGGAACTATATGAATAAGGAAAAAATTCTATGAAAGAAAGATTAACAACTCATATAAATCACTTAGCGGAAAATGTCTCAAATAAATCCAACGAGTAATTAAAAATCCTATTACACATAAAAAAGTTATTATCATGCCCTTTTCGGATGAATCATATAGTTTTATGATTTCATCAACTAAAAAGGTCATCAAATGAATTGTAATTATAATTGAAACAATAAAAAAAAATATAAGTTAATATATACTCTAAGGTTGAAAATATCATAAAAAAAGGAGTCCTTTAATTAGAAAATTGAAACTGGGAATTGAATTTATTATAAGATCTATTTACTTTTTTTAGGAGATGCTATGCCACCACTCGAACTCGAATCGAGATGCTCTAGCATTGTTTTTCAAGAGCAGCGTGTCTACCAATTTCACCATTGTGGCTTGTCTTGAGCTCATAATAGCCTATGAGTAAGTAATCATTTAGATTTAAGAATTAAATTGGGTGCAATATGTTTTAGGAAAGATTCAAATTGTTGAATAAAAATTCATTCAAATGGGTATTTGAAGGTTTGTCATTTTAGTTTAGGGTCTTAGTTTTATTGTGTATTTTATACTCTTCTCGACTTGAACTCTTGTAAAACTCGATAGTGCTACTATGAATTAAGGGATAGAACCTCCCCAAAAAATATTTTTCTTTTAATGAACTGTTTTTGATTTACTTGATTTCAAAAAATGAAACAAAAAAATCAATTTTTTCAATGACCAAAAAAAGAACCTATTTTGGATCATTCAAAATTTTCATAGATTTATCCAAAATATCTTCACTAAGTGTTTTTGCCTGGATTGCTAGTGAGAGATATATGACGGTCTGTATAGGAATTTAGAGAAAATCCAAAAGTAAAAAGTTGCACAAAAAGGTTTAGAATTTTAATTATAATCAATTAGATTATTGTAACAAATAGGTTTATGGGGAAAATAATACTCCCCACCTTCGAAATGAGAAAATATACTGAAAAGAAATTTTAATATCTTGTGTTTTTTTATTAATAAAAAGAAAGGATTTTTTTTTTCAAATTCAGTAAGGTAAATAGAAGAATTCTTATTCTACATATTCAAAGAGCATAACGAATTCCATTTCCTATTGATTAACTCAATAGGGAATGGAAATCGGGAAATTTATTTTCAAAATAAAATAAGTCAATTTTTAAGTCAGGCCAATTCCAATTATTCCAACTTGTTATGTTTTATTACATATTTTATTTATTTTTTGTACAAAAAAACTTTTTGAATTCCTGGTAGAAAGAGATTTCTCTAAGGAAAATGCTTTTAACGCTGCCCAATACCCTTTCCTTTTCCAAAATTTTTTATGAATACACTTTTCTGATATAGAAGTACATTTTTTTGGAACTGCCATTTAAATAAAAATTAAGAGATTACTCATTGGTATAGCTAGATGTGAAATACATCTATTGTTCAAAACGAAGTCTATTCTTTTCTAATTCATTATGCATTTCTTTTCTAGATAATTATTTTTTCTAAAAATCAAAAAGAATAGATAAGATGGGTAAAAGATATGGGAAAATCACATAGAATATTACTAACAATAGAAAAAAAGAAGAATATTCTTCTATTTTTTTAGTCACTTGTCAAACTCAAGAAAAATATGCCTAATTTGACTTGAATTTTCAAATTCAAAGGAGACTAGTGATTAATCTCTTCCTTTCATATGATTTGACCAATTGTAACTTCTTGATTTGAATATTTGAAGTATTTAGTAGAAAGAATAAGTAAAAAAAATAATTCTATTTAAGTTAGTTTAAGTTAGTGCTTATCTTTATTTTTTATTGACTCTTTTCAAAAGAGGTAAGGTTTGATGAATTGAAAAAAATGAATGTTAATTAAGAATTAAAAAACCCTTTTTTATGAAATAGACATATCAAAATGTGTGGATCATACCTTTCGTTCCACTTCCAGTTTCTATGTTAATAGGAGTGGGACTTCTTCTTTTTCGATAGCAACAAAAATTCTTCCTCTTATGTGGGCTTTTCAAAGTATTTTATTACTAAATATAGTCATTATTTTTTCAACTAATCTGTCTATTCAACAAATAAATAGTAGTTCTATATATCAATATGTATGGTCTAGGACCTTTGATAATGATTTTTCTTTAGAATGCGGCTACTTGATAGATCAACTTACCTCTATTATGTCAATGTAAGAGAGCTCAAATCTAATTGGTATTGATATATTGATTTGATTCGAGCTCTTGGAATTACAATAAGTTTAGTAATGGATCACAAAATCTTGGTCATCTTCACTATCTAATGAACGGAGAGTCTACTTTAAAATTGTCCACCCTGTACCCATCCTAGAGTATATGCTTCAATAGGAATCACACAAGGATTGATTAAAAACCTCCAGTAAAATGCCTACCCATCACCTAGTAGATAAAGTACATTACATAGTCTAGGGATTGGCAACTTACCCATTCAATGACTTTGGCACTGGACGTTCCCAAAATGGGTACTATCGGGTTAGGTCAATTCAATAATAAATGCTTGTTAGCATTCCACCCTTTTTTCTCCTTTCAAGGCCTATTTGAAAGAGAATCCAGTACTTTTTGGTCATGAATATATATATTGGATGTTCGCGGCTCAAGAATTCTATTTTGGGTAGTTCATACCATCCGTACATAGTATTTTGATCCAAGATTTCAATTCTTCTATGTTTCAATAGTGACATAGTATTCTATGGAGCTAGTGTCCAAAGCATGGAAGAAAGAAACGTTTCCACCACTCTACAACCCAGTCAATTATGTTCCACTTAATCCCTCTTTTATAGCTACATTTCTTTTCAGTTAAGGAATGAGAAATCTTTCTCCTATTACATGAATCCAATTTTCATTTCATCCAGGAGAAGCCATCTTTTTCTTAAAAATATCTTTTTTATTTAATCTAATAGTGTTCCGTTAGATAGGAACAGAGTTGATAAATACTAATAACTCTCGAATAGAGTATTAGAATGGAAAGATCTATTAGATAATGAACTATTGATTCTAAGCCATATTTGACAATTAATCAACAATTTGAAGTACTTTTCTTGTGTATTTTTCATAAACTAATGTTTATATATAGATGTAGGAAGATCTGTTTGGGAAGTAAGAAGCCTCTTTAACATCTCTTTATCTGCAAATAATTCTCGATGTGAAAACATAGAGTCAGGGGGATGATCTTTGAATAGGAAAAAAGCGGATCTGTAAAGTCCCAAATGAATTGGTTTATTTGAAAAAGGCCTTATTCTTTGGAAGATTCATCTTGTGTTTGGTATTGCATGGTACAACTCTGCAAGAACTCTGAATTATTCTCTTGAAACTCATCATCTTCATCATAAATGATCCACTTGCCCTGAAATAACATGGACTAATAAGGAAATCCTAATTCGCCAAGTGGCTTGTAGCCCACTGGCATAAGTCTCCCACATAATGTGGGAGATCAGGAGTTCGAACCTAAACGGGCTCCTGATGTGTGCGTGTGTATAAATAAAAAAAAAATCCTAATTCATTGGGCCATTTGATACAATCAAAAAGAAAGCCCCAAGGGTGCCATATTCTGGGAGCCCAAACTATGCAATTGAATACGTGCTCCTCAATCTGTTGCGGGTCAAAGGCTCCTTCACCCTTCCCTTCTTCAAACTCCAATTTGTTTATTTCATAGAGAAATCTCTAATCGAAGATAGAACAAGATCCATTTTGCATCATATCTAAGGGATTCCTCAATTTGAGTTAAAAAAGCAATGTAACTCAATCATTATCAAATAGACTACAATGTTTTTTTGTCTGTGAAGATCCCACCATCTTTTATTTCTAATAGGCCATAAACTAGATCCGAATCATTCTCAATGAACCCATAAAAAGTGACTCCATTTTTTTCATCGGGTTTGGTTAGAGACCAAAAATCTTGAGCGATCGATCCAGCAGAACAACTTAAAAGATAAAGAAGTATCATTAATTTCTTCATGCTCGTTCCAAGTTCAAAGTACCATTTGTACAAATAAGAATCCCCTTTGTTACATGATTTCTTCTTCATATATATAGATATAGGATCTATGAGGCAATTACTTAAAAGTCTACAACCCTTCCTATCTGATAGAAGAGAATCCTATGATCTTGAACTAATCTTACTTGCGATCGCAAATCCCAATTTTATCTATGAAGAGTGGATCTAATTGTAGTAGTATCTATAATTGATTTATTCTTTGTAATACTAATCGATAGGGCCTCATTGGTAAGTGCTATAAGATCTTTTGTATTGTTACCCATGGTTATGGACTCAAATCTGTTAATATGGCACATTTTCTTTTCCAAGTGAAATCCTCTAGTATATGAAAGAATGAAAAAGTGCTTTAGTTGTTGTGCAATAAAAAGCCTTCATATCTTAATGCATGTATTTAATTTATTTAGAGCTATTAGAGTGGGATTTATTTTTTAGGGAATTTGAGTCAAAGCAATAATAAGAATATTTCTAGTGAAACATCTTTTAGAGAAATAGTACACTAATAAATTGAGGGATAAGTAATTCAACTCAATCATATCTAATCATGAATGTTTGGAATCCATATTATACAAGGAGATATTGCTTTTGCTAATTCGAATTGAAGGGTGATATCAAATAAGTCTATTTCTAGCGTCATATCAATAGTTAGCAATTTCAACTCCATATCATGGCCACGATTGATATCATCACTAGCATTAATATCTTTACTAGTATCAATATTGTCACTATCATCAATATCGTTACTATCATCAATATTGATATCATCAATAAGAAAACCTTTAAGCTTGTTATCTAGGAACTTGTTCAGAAATATCATAATGAGAGGAACATAGGTATTTAACCAAATAAGATCATCAAGTTCTTATAAAACCTATCACTAAATTCCCCTTAGAGGGGGATAAGTCTAAGTGGAGCAAAAAGGGGATGAGAAATGCAAAGTATTAGTCCCACACAAAGTTTGTGAATAAGTGATTATATGATAATGAGCAAGAAATACCCGTCTTTCTACTCAACAAGATGTATGGAACTTATAAATCAATAGATACTCTTTATGAATGTCAACTAAGTATTGTAAGTAAATTACTCCCAGTTTAATTATTTGATAACCAGAGTTATTCTATGATAAATGATCACTATAAGTTAGACTCAATAGAATTTGATCAATCCTTTTTTCTATCGTTAAGGCAGAGAACTAAACCAAGATTTCTCTTCCATTATCATCAATCACAAGATTCTATTTTATCACCAATCCAATCCCTATTCACATTTTACCTTTTTCTTATCCCTATTCACATTTTACCTTTTTCTTATCAATGAATAGATCTCTTTACTTGTATGACTTAGATGTGTTATATTTCTCAAAAAAGTGATTTGATTGATGGGATTTGGTATGAGATCGATGAGATTCATATTAAAGTATTTCTTCTTACAATGTATTGATTTGACTTTATAAGCGAGCCCAAGCATGTTGCTGCCAGAAGCCTTTATTTCTTCTGGAGAACTCTTAATTGTTCTAGAGCAACTAGAAAGAGATTCTTTAACTAGAAAAAATTTACTGTAGATGTAGGATACCTATCCAGAAGTTTTCGCAACTCAATCATAGATAATGGAATCATTAAAGATTTGACCTTTTTAAACTCTATTTGTAACTCACTAGAGGCCTAGGAAGTAAAGCGAAGATGTGTATAAACGAAATATCAAGTAACAAGAAAAAGAAAAAGGATTAAATAGAGGAACTCCTGAACATTTGGCGTTCTCAGATGTGTCGATATCAATGGTAACTCATTATTTGATGAATCATTTCTTTAGACAGAAGAAGATTATGTAAACACTTACTCAAAATCTCACTTATCAAATTCCATTGTGGAAGACACCATTTTTTCTGAAGAATTCACCATGATATACCTAATCCATGCATAATATCATGAAAAATGGATATAAATTTTTGACTACTAGTTAGTATCGGCAATAGGTCTGAAAATATATCTAAAAATGTCAAATTTAGATATTTAGACCCTGTCAAAGTAAGGAACTATGGCATATATGTTTCAAATAGATTCCATTTTGAGAGAGTTGAAAAAGCACTATCTCATTGAAAGGTTCTATACGTCTGCCCTTTCTCAATGCATTTCTTTAGACAAAGCTCTATTTTTTCCTCTTATCAGATGGTAAATATTTCTCAAAACATGGGGTGTGAATTTTACTCAATTGTAGATATTTCTAGAATACTTCTAACAGAGGGACAAATAATCAATTTTGAAAGAACTTATTGTTAACCTCTTTCAGATATAAATCTATATAATTCAAAAGAGAAGAACTTGCATCAAAAATATTTTGTTGCAAAAGAACAAGATATTGATGAATTGTCCATACATAAAATCATAATTACTGATATAGGCCTTTTCAATAGAAAAGGGGAATCTTGTGTTATAATGAAAGCAAAAGTGATGTGGATTATTCAAGAATCGAAGTTGATTTACTTTATAAAAAGAAGATATCAATGAACTTCTACAAAATGGTTTCACAGGATTCGACCAATTGTCTTGATTGTGGAATATCATTAAGAAATAGGAATCCGCATTATCAAAGGATTTTCTGTGACTATTTCTATTATGGAATGAGTCAATCATCCACTTTGTATCTTGTTGAACAAAAAGGGTGCTCTTCCATTGATCAAGAATTTTGATTTTTGGAAAGTATCATGATCATCCAATAAGAAGGGTTCCCATTTTTTCAAATGAACAATTTGAAGACTTATCGATTCTAACAACTAATTATAGATTTGATCATCTAGAACTTTCAATTCATAAATGTAGATCTCAGACCTATGAATGAGGATATTCCCAAAATTCACACACAAAAAAAAGAAAGTGAGTTAGACAAAAACAAAAACAACTTGGACAAAAAAAGAAATGACTTGGACAAAAAGAAACGAAGTAGCTTAGACAAAAATTTTTTGTTAATAACCTAAAACCAATCAATCAAATATTGATTAATACATAATCAATCAAACAATATTTGAAAATAGCTTTTCTGCTTAGAAACGAAATGCTCTAAATGATCCTAGAAATTCTTGCTCCCATTGAACCATTTGCATCTATATGCATTAGGAAGTCGATTCATGGATCTCTCGATTCGAGAAATCAAGATAAAAAGATTGAACCATTTCTTTTGAATTTTTTTCAAATTCAATAAATGTTGGTTGATCATATATTTCATTAGAGTTCTATGATTCAGAGTATCCTTTCCTATTTGATCCCTTTTATTTCCATATTCAAAGTTGTGATTAGATCTATTCATTAAAAAAATCGATTCAATACATTTTTTATGTACCTATAAGTACTATATTGGATTTGAATAAGAATTTGAATCAATCTATATTGATTAACTGTCTCCATTTTGTTGTTGCTAGTAAATACCACTATTTTTGGTTTTGGATCTTTCAAATCATTCCCACAGGAGATTCAGACCCTTTTTTTCTAATCCTTCGAGAAAAAGATTCATTCTCTTCATAAAAAATAAGAGGTAGAACCAATAAAAATTTCTTTTTTGATTCATCACTAGCCTCATTGAAGAATTATTTTTGATCCAATCTATAGGAATCAATAGAAAAGGTAAATCCCTTATGATACACCAGATTAGGCATGGTTATTGATAAAGCAAATACATTTGCCATTTCATGAAATCTCTTTCCTAATTCAAAATCATGGTGTAACATGTATCTTCCTCTGTTCTGATCATGGAATAGATTAAACAAATCAAAAAATAGATTTTTGTTCAAGAATGAAATCTTATTGGAGCTATTCATATCCAATTCATCCTTTAGAGCCCTATGACACCTCGGATTTGATGAAATAGGATGAATTGAGATAGTATTTTGGAAATACATAATTATCTTAAATATATTAACTAGTTCTTTATTTTTTGATTGCTTGGAAAGGATAAAAGAAAGATCTTATTGTTTCTTCAAAAATTTTTGATCTCTAGTAGATCTCTCAATAGAATTCAAACCCAGATGAAGTTCTGACCATCTATCAGAGAAAAAAGAATGAACCAATTTTGTAGGATTCCTAAGAAATTCTATGATTTCTTTCGAAGCAGATGATTAAATCATTTGCTTCTCACATTTTGTGAATAGCCGGGACATTAAGAAATATCTAGAAAGGAATTTTAGGAATCGGTCTGATTCTATATCTGTTCCTTACATTTGAAGAAATGAAGGATCCCAAAGAATCAATCTTTCTTTTAGTAGTTGAATCTCTCTTTAATTGATCAATGTGTGATATTCCAAATCCTCATCACTAATAGAATCCAAATGATCTCTAGATTGATCAAAAGATCCTTTTAGTTAGCTAGAATCCATTACTTAGGTGAAACTAGATATTGTGGAATCATATTGAATATTTGACAATACATTCCTTACCTTATTATTGAGAAAAGGTAACAAAGATAAAATACAAGCATATCTTATAGCAATAGTAATAAATCGTTGTTGTTTCAAGGTCAATCTATTCACTCGTCTATATAATATTTTTCCTTGTTCACTAATAAATTGACTAATTAAAATCATGTTTCTATAATCAATTTGATCCTCTAATTGAATTGGGGGGCAAACGCCTATGAAAAGATCACTTGGATTTAAGAAAATGTTATTTGCATTTATCTATGATTTGTTTGTTACGTTTATTTCTTATCCCAAAAATCTTATTTCCTAATTGTCATTTTAACCCCAAATAGGATTATTTTTTATTTAAATATGTTCTATATAATGTAATTTTCCCCCTTTCAAGGATAAGACATGCTTGGTTCAATCTATTTCTTTATTTCCCCATGAATCGTATGTTTGTAACAATAGAAATAGAATTTTCTCAATTCTAATCAATTAGGCACATTGTGCCAATATATCTGGAAATGCCTGTTGATACCTTCTTAACACTATTTTAGATACAACTGGTATATTCTAAAATCACCATTATTCGGGAATCTTTCCCTTTGGCCATGAACCTTCTTTGGATTTTTGATTTACTCAATTCTTCTATTTTGATTCGAAATGAAGAAATGAAGAAAAAATAGAAGTTACTAACTTGAAATCCAATTGTAAAAGATCAAAAACAATAAAGTAAAAATAAATCAAAGTAAAGCCATAGTAAATAATTAGTAAGATAATGATTTCAGAACTCTACTTCAACTTAAACGACAGTATTTCAATTACATTAAAGATCTTGTATTCTTGCCCTAAACCCGTATTTTTCTACTGTACTCCTATGCCTCAATTATTAATATGCATTTAATTCGAATTTGAACTCAAGTCTTGCAAAGGTTAAATCCACTTTTATTCTTTCTCTTTCATCCCTTATTCTAAAAATTAGAAGAAAAAAAAGGAAAAAAGAGAAAAAAGGGAGGGAGAGGGATTAGTCATAGATATTTGATTTTATCCCTAATTTTCTTCATTCCTTCTGATGTTAATAACTAGAATGAAAAAAAGGGAAATATCAATGCATCCGAGAAAAAACAATTAATCTCTATCAATAGAACTGCTAAAGCCCTAAACCATAGCGTAGTTAGTATTGGGGCCACGGAGAGATATGTCTTTAGATCTCACATTGAAAAACCTCCTTTTTTTATTTATTGTAATACATAAAGATAACATATATATGATCAGATGCCTATGTTGTTAAGGGCCACTTAGAGTAGTACATGGAATCCCAAATTCAAATTGAAATGTACAATGATCTATAAGTGTTTTCTTTTCGTAAAATTAAAATAGAAAAAAAAAATACATCCCCTCTTAGTGAGTAGTTCCGAAAAATACTCATTTATTTTTATTTTGCATTTTGTATAAATATAATAAGTATTTTGCTTTTCTTATTATTATATTCTATACAAAATGAGACCAAAAAGATAAAATGGGCAGAAAAATTGCGTTTCTCAGTAGAGAAAATAGGGATGTGGAAAACAGGATAGAAATTCTCTACAATGATACTGTAGAACAATTGAAGAGATATGACGTAGCTTGGTAGCGCATTTGTTTTAGGTGCAAAATGTGATGGGTTCAAATCCTGCCATCCCTACCTATTACTGCTCCTTTGAGCAGCAACAAGGAATTAATTGAGATCGATTCAAATTACATGGAATCATTCATTTTTGTGAAACTATAGAATATATGTATACAAAATGGATTAAGGTTAGAAAAAGAATCCTTTTCTTTACAATCTTTTCTATTTTGATAAGAAAATGCTCTTAATTCAGTTCAACAGAACATGGGTCTCCAAAACCCGATGTCCTAGGTTCAAATCCTATAGAGCATCATTTTTTCTTTGTAGATTAAATTAGATTGAAATGGATTAAGTCACCTGCACAACAATTTGAATTTGACCTCCTATAGATTAAAGAAAGAAGGAAGCAAATCAAAAAAAGAAGTGTTAATTAACCAAAGATGTAACTGATCACCACACTTGTTTTGTAAATATGCAGTTACAAATAATCTAGCCAAAGTAATAGGAATTAGACCTGACACAATTCCAATAAGAAAAACTTCAATCATATCAATTTTTTGAAAAGGAGAAAAAAGAGGTAATATCTATACCTTAATATTAATCCGAATTGATGTGAATCTCAATGACCAAGAAATGACAATAGACGCAGTAAGTAACAATAGAATACATGGAATCTCATAGAAGGATTTCCTTTCTAAATTGTTTCTTTCAAACAAAAATTTTAAATAAGTCTTATCTTGCTCAAACCAATAAATAGAGCTGAAGTTATAGTTAAAGCCACTAGTAGAAAACTAAAATATCTAGTTATAGTAAGCACGAAGGGGCTAAATGAAATATGATATTTTTATACATGTGTTTCTAAAGCATTTACCTAAGTTTCCATTTTTGTAAAATAGGAGGATATACATAAATACCAATTGAAAGAATAAGTTCAATTGAAAGTTTTTTATTTATCTATCATTATAGACTGCACAAACAAAGATAAAGTGACAAATATATAAAAGCAAACTAATTCATCATTTCTAACATCTAGCCATCTTGCGATTCCTATCATCCGAGTTGTTGAGCATAAACTAATAATACAAACTAGATCATGTAACTTCACTTAAAAATGAAACTATTTTTGAATTATTATTTGTGAATTCCATTATTATGGAATACAATTTTTCCTTTTTTTCTTTCCATATTTTAAAATACAGTCTCATCCTTGTAGCTAGATCAAGATTAGGATTGAGTTCCTATCCAACAATTCCTTATAACTATTGATTCCAATTATTTTATTCATTCTTTGCTTTCTTTCATCAAATAGGATCTACTACTTATATTTGTTACTAGATGATTAACTAATTCCTTAAAATGAAAAAAAGAGAAAGGAGGGGATTCCAACAAAAAACTATCTCTACAACCATGAAAAGTAAATTTCTAGAACTCGCATTTACTTAAATGATGGAAATATGATAATCTCTTTCATTGTAAGAATTTTCAATTAAATACATCATCATTTTACATCAATAGGTAAATGAAAGGAATAAATAAATTATTTAGCACTTCCTTTTGATATTGATTTAAATTATATTGCTGTGTTAAAAGAAGGATAGCTATACTGATTTAGTACACTCTAAAGATGCCCTCGGTACAATATTGACATTCCTACAAAGATCAAATTTCAATGATTGCCTTTTACTGATCCTATCTTTTACGGGATCAATCCCCTTTAACTATATAAGAATATATGGAGCTGAGCATGTCTGGAAGCACATGAGAACATTTTTTTGCTGATATTATTACTAATATTCGATATTAGGTCATTCATAGCATTACTGTACCTTTTTTATTCATTGTAGATTGGTTATTCGTCAATACCAGTTTAACTTACAATGTATTTGGAATCCCTTAGCCAAACGAGTATTTCACAGAGAGCCAACAAGAAATTCCATTAATAACTAGCCATTTTGATCCTTTTGAACTACTCAATGAATTTAGTAGATTGTTTTAGGAGGCCTTAATAAAATGACTATAGATCAAACTTATCCAATTTTATTAGTACAATAGTTGGCTGTTCACAACCTAGCTATACCTACCATCTTTTTTCTGGGGTTAATATCAACAATACAATTGTTTGTTTTCCCTCGATAGTTCTTTGTTCAAAACTATACCAATTTTCAAGACTGAGGCTATCAACCACTTAGTCATCTCTCCGAAAGATAATTTTTATTTTGTTTCTCCGAATAGAACATGTCTATAGGGGGTGGATACTTCTACTATTTGTTGAAAGATCTCAAGTGTGAATCTACAAATCGATCTATCTATATGTATGTAAAATCCAACATGCCTATTTGGGAAATAAAAAATTCCATTTGCCCTGACTCTAGATTGAGCAATCAAAGGGTTAGTAATAAGTCCAATCGATTCATGGTAAACTAAAATCCCTTGATGATGTATTTTTTTACAATCTTTTGGCTGATAGAGGGATCAAATGGTATAGTTTATTTGTTGGTATCTTGGAGGAATAAAAGCATGACTCTTGTTTTCCAAGTGGCTATTTTTGCATTAATTGCTATGTCATCAATCTTATTGATTAGTGTACTTGTCGTATTTGCATCTCCTGATGGTTGGTCAAGTAACAAAAATGTTGTATTTTTTGGTACATCTTTATGAATTGGGTTAGTCTTTCTAGTATGTATCCTTAATTCTCTCATCTCTTGAACTTATTCATCCTAGATCCAAAATTGAAATGACCCCTCCTCTTCTCCCCGAAAAATAATTTCTCGATTGTGAGACATGGTACAATTTAATATTCAGTCCCCAAAATAAAACCACAAAAAAATGAAAATTAGAGGGGGTCAAACTTCTTGGATGAAAAAAAATACAAGTCAAATTCATTAGATTAATAAAATAATTGGAATCATTCTGAAGAGAGTCTCTGGCTTGACACTACAAAAATATGATCCAGGTATACATTATCATATAGATGTGGATATATTGTGTATCATGCACAAAAAATATGGATATAGTTGATTGGTAAAATTTCTCTTTTCCAAGGAGAAGATACAGGTCTGATTCCCACTATTCACCCAAGATAAAGTAATATTTTGAATATGCTAAAGGATTATGTATAGTTGGTCATGATAGTGTAGTGAGTCTATCCCTTCTTTTTTCTCTTTCCTAACACCCCGAAAAAAGGGGGTAATTAATTACTAATTAACAGAGCCAAACCTCCAATTTATGGATAAAACAAAAAAAAATGTTGCGGAGACAAGATTTGAACCTGTGACCTCAAGGTTATGAGCCTTGTGAGGTACCAAACTACTCTACTCCGTACTAAAGAGAAATAGTAAAAACTACTAGATAAACAAGAATTGAATGTGCCACTTTAGCATATCTGTACAAATAGAATAGTACATTAATACAGAATGGTAAATAGGTCCTTTATGATCAACCATAGAAATGAAATGAAAGGTTAATCCTTACCAACTTGATCTTGTTGTTCTTGGCGACAAACATGCATGAACCATTTCATGAAGTATGTGTCCGGATAGTCTAAAGTCTCAATAGTTAGCCCTCAGTCTTTTGATCGAAAAACAACGATGATGAAGGTGTGTAAGTGCATTATTTTGTGGTGGGGATTGTAACTTTCCATAAATTTCCCATTTGTCACTCAATGATAGAACTTTACTTATTTCGTTTTTTGAGGATCAACAAATTAAATGATATTTCTATTTCAATTTTTGCCTCTTCTTCTTCCTCTAAATCAAACTTTTCCTTGCCATAATAGTTTAGGTCCTATTAATATCCATGATACAAGTTAAATCCTAGATGTAGAAATATAAGAAGGTGAGCCTTCTCTCTATCGAAAGAATTAAGAATATCGCAAATATAACATATTCAAAAATTAGCCAAATTTTCCTAATGTAAAGGCAATCAAGAAAGCCACATAAGTGAATATATAACCTATAGAAAAATAGGCTATTCTAGCCAATCTTGCTTGCACAATAGAAAGGGCCACAAGTTTATCTCTACATTGAATCAAATTGGCTAAAGGTGTGTGTTCATAAGCCTATGCTAAAGTTTCAATCAATTCCTACCAATATCCACGCCAGGAGATTAACAACATAAATCTAGTAGCCCAAACAAGATGTCTAAAGAAGAACATCCATGCTCAGACTGATAAACTATTCATACCAAAATGGTTATATCCATTGATAAGTTGTGAAGAGTTTAACCATAAATAATCTCTCAGCCAACCCATCAAATAAGTGGAAGATTCATTAAACAATGAATCTTGGTCTGAGTGGGGATAGCATTTCTATTCTGCATATCCATGGAGTTTTCAAAAATCTAAACATCTTAGAGATAGATAGGGAGGTAGGAATTTCTTGAACAAACCGCACTCCTTTGTATACATCAAGAGTCCATTGATGAGAAGGGGTTGGGGAAAGCTTGAACCTAATTCCTACAATGATGAATATGAGCACAATTGAAATTCTTGGGGAGCTATACATTTGTGTATTGATAAGACTATTCACTATTTCTTGAAGCTCTATCTCTTCCCAGAATAAATCATATAGCTAAGAGAAACCATGAACAAGAATAGAAGAGCTTGTCCCACCAATGAGTAAATATTTCATAATAGCCTCATTAGACCATACATCTTTCTTGGTATATCTAGATAATAGGTAGGAGCATAAACTGAAACATTCTAAAGCTACAAAGATAGTTATTAAATTGTTAGCACTGCATAAAAACATTTCTCCTAGAGTAGCTATTAATACGAATAAGAGAAACTCTATTATAGCCATTTTGTACATTCAATGTACTCTACAGATAGAGGAATACATAGTGTTGAACATAGTAAAATAAGAAATTGAAAGATTTCATTGAAATTGCTCATTTGGAAATTTCCCAAAACGCTAATCATAGGTTCTTCTCTCCATCAAAACAATAGGGTCGTTATGCTCATTACTAAACTTGTTGAAGAGATGAAATATAACCAAGGTATATCTTTTTGATCAGAGGTTGAATTGATCATTAGAAAAAGAATTGGGCCAAAAATTATGATATATTTAGGGAAAATCAAACTTCCATTGAAGAGAAGCAAATGAAAAGCTTTCATAAAAATTCTCATAGATTCAAGAATGAAGTTTTCATTCTATACATGCCAGATCATAAATTAATAATTGCATCCAATTTCCAAAAAAAATCCTAATTGTGTTAAACATTCCATTTTTGGAATGGAATAGGATCAAGATCAAACCTTATTCCATGATATTTACATAAGGTTCCTCTTTAAGAAAGTCCCCAGAGCGCTTAGTTGATCCATGATTTATGTTTCATCTTTTGTTTCATTTTCATTTGTATTGAGAAATCTATCGATCAATTTTGATTCTTTCTTTTTCTCTTATTTTTTTTTCGATTGAGATGTATAGATCTTGTTCATGAATTAACAAAAATATGCAAAAGCTCTATTTTTCTCTGCCATTTTATGAGTCTCTTCATTTTTTATATGGCATCGCCACTCCCTTTGGTAGCATTCACTAATTCAGAACTTAATTTGAAAACCATATTTTGACTCGAACATTTTTGGGATGCTACTAATAACCAACGAATGGCAAGTGTTTTTCCTTACGTGGATCCTATTTCAGTGGGAACTTGATGAGTTGATCCACCTATATATCTTGCTTTCATTGCTATGTCAGGAGTTAATCCATGTATTACTTGACATAAAATAGATAGTGGATTTATTTTTGTCTTTTGTTGAATTTTTTTTATAGCTCAATAGATAGTTTGATAAGCTAATGATTTTTTTTCGTGTTTTAGAATATGGTTAACCAACATGTTAACTAATCGATTACAATAAATTGAATAGAATTTTGTTGCTTTTTCTTCTATAGTGACTCGACATGACATAAGTTTGAAAGGGGTTTAAGAATTAATTTTCCTTTGATAAGGGCTAAAATCACTTATTTTGGCATTTTTACCCCTTATGTAGGGGGATCTTGAAAGATATGAAAGATATCCCTCCAAGCTATACATACAACTTTCATCGAATATAGCTTTCTATAGAATTCTACATGTATATCTATGAGATCGAGTATCGAATTCTATTTACTTACTTTAAATTAAGTATCCATTTTTTGCCATTTCCTACTAGGATTGGAAATCCTGTATTTTACATATCCATACAATTGAGTCCTTGGGTTTCCAAAATAGTGTAAAAAGAAATACTTTAAAATATTGTTATTTGACTCAAACTTGTTCTAACAAAGTTGAGGTATTTTGAATTATTTATTGACATGGACAAAGTCAGGGAAAACCTCTAAAATTATTTTAATTTGAACCTTAGACATATAAGAGTTTTGAATCAAATATCTTTAGAAAGAAGATCTTTTATCTCATGGTAGCCTACTCCAATCCACTTATGAAACTTTTGTTATTGGGTTAGCCATACACTCCACATATTTCTAGTGATTCACATAGCATCATCAAATGATACAAGTCTTGGATACGAATCTATAACGCACTAGAATGCCTTTGTTGATGATCCTTTACTCTGATAGCATCTAGGGTTTCTCAAACAATGTGATATCTTATATCAGGTAAATCCTTAACTGCATGCATAACACTGAATAGAAAGCCGCCGAATACACCAACTGTACCTAACATGTGAAATGCGTGTATAAGGATGTTGTGCTTGGCTTGGAATACAATCATGAAGTTGAAAGTACTAGAAATTCTTAGAGGCATACCATCAGAAAAACTTCATTGACCGATTGGAAAGATTAAGAAAATAGTTGTAGCAGCTGCAATAGGAGCTGAATATGCAACACCAATCCAAAGTTGCATACCCAGACAGAAACTAAGCTCCCGCTCATGACCCATGTAATAAGCTACACCAGTGAAAAGTATAGAACAATTAGTTCATAAGGACCAACATTATATAACCATTCATCAATAGATACTGTTTCCCATATTGGGTAAAAGTGCAAATTGATAGCTAGAAAAGTAGGAATAATGGCACCAGAGATAATATTATTTTTGTAAAGTAGAGATCCCAAAATAAGTTTGCAAATACCATCAATATCTACTAAAAGAGCAGCAATGAAGGCAACAATAAATACAAAAATTGTAGTCAATAAGGTAGGCATCATCAAAACACCAAACCATCCAATGTAAAGACAGTTTTCAATGCTGGTTATCTAGTTACAAAATCTACCCTATAGGTTTTCGCTTTTGGATCTCTCTAAAATTACAATAATGGTAAAATCTTGCTTTATTTAATCATCTAGGACTCCCAAGCACATGAATTTTCTATACTCTAAATAGAAATAAAAAATGAAAGGCTGTATTATTCAATAGTATAACTGGACTTATATGTTCATGTCAACCAATCCCTATAACAATCTAGATCTATTCGAATTTATTGTAACTAAATGAAGTGGATTACAAAAAGAAAATATGGATTGCTATACATATAATTTTGATATGACAGTGGGTTGCCCGAGATTCGAACCCAAAACTAGTTGGGTGGAGTCGATAATTTCTTTGTTAGGTTAGTTAAGTAAAGAAAAACCCCTCCCTAGGTTGTGCTTGCATTTTTCATTACACGTGGCTTTCCCTATGTATATATCATTTTCTTTCTTAGAAAGATTTAAAAAGTTGACTACGCAATTGATTTAACCCTTATTCCATACTACATCAATATTTTAGAATAGTGGAAATCACATTTTGATTTTTTTTACCTCTTGATCCATTTTTTCTAGGAAAAATGGATATTTACAATATCTTAGAATTTTGATTTGTGATTGGCTAGATCATTGATAGAAATAATTTTCAAATACCAAATCCAACTTCTATATACTCCCCATAAAGTGGAAGACATTTTTGGGAAGGTTAAAAAAAGAATATCTTCTTCTAACATAAGAAATTCTTTTAATAATTTCAAGCCTAATCTTTTCAAAAAAGCACATATAGTACTTTTGTGTTTTCAAGCCAAAGTTCCAGCACAAAAAAGTCGAAGTATATACTTTATTCGATACAAACTCTTTTTTTTTTTCCGGAAGATCTACTATGATAATGAGAAACATTTCCACATATACGCCCAAATCAGTCAATATTATTAGAATTTAATAAATCAACCCAAACTAAATTACAAAATTTGGCTTTAGCCAATGACACAATCAAAGGAATAATTAGAACAAAGGTATCAAACTTCTTAATAGCATTATTGATTATAAATGAATTTTTTAGAATTTAACTCTGTCCATTGAAGCATTCATTCACACACTTGAAAGACAGCCCAAAAATTCAAGAAAAAGATTCGATAATTAGTTTATAGAAATCCTTCTTGGATGAAACCACAGCAAAAAATGCCATTGCCAAGAAGTGACAATGTAACATTTCCATTTATTCATAAAAAGAGTTGTCCCTTTGAAGCCAAAATAGATTTTCTTTGATATCTAATATAATATGTGCAAGGTTCCTTGACCAACCATAGGTTTGGCTGAAAATCCTTAACCTTAAAAAAGACATTCACAAGATGTTTTATTTTTCCATAGAAAACAATTCGTTCAAGAAAAACTCCAGGAGATGTTGATCGTAAATGAGAAGATTGGTTATGTAGAAAGACAAAAATGGATTCATAGTCATATACATGAGAATTATATAAGAATAAGAATAATCTTTGATTTCTTTTTGAAAAAGAAGAACTAGCTTTCTTTGGAGTAATAAGACTATTCCAATTATAATACTCGTTGATAAAGAATCATAATAAATGCAAAGAAGAGGCATCTTTTACCCAATAGTGAAGAGTTTGAACTAAGATTTCCACATGGACAAGTTGGGACATTAGTAAATCTCACACAAAATTTAAATGTGAAAAATTGTCATCTAAAAAAGGAAATATTGAATGAATTGATCGTAAATTCTAAGATTTTACTATCGTTTTCCCTCCTAGACAAGATATTAATGTAGAGCAAATGAAATTTCCACAATAAAAGCAAACCTCTTTGATATGATTGAAAAATATAAATTTTTGTTGCACGCCCCAAACAGATTTTAGTTAGAATCCTTAGGAGAAATAGGAAAATAATTTTGTCGATACATTCTAGTAATTATACTCCTAAGGATTCTAACTAAAATTGGATTTATTGTCATATCCCAGATTTTCTGACAAAAATCGATCTACTAAAACTACGATCATGAGCAAATTCATAAATATACTCCTAAAAGATAAGTGGATATAGGAAGTTGTATTGTTCAGATCTCTCTGGCTATAAATATCTTTGGATTTCCTCCAATTGAAATTCAATTTGAGTCAAAGGTAGAAGATTTTGGGGGTTATCAAATAATACACAGTGCGAGACAGTCAAAACAAGGTATTCTAGTAAGAATAGACACCTTGGAGATAGGTAAACTTATCAACAGATTCTCTACCCTATCTTTTTTCCATTCATTTCATTTAATTCGTCTATGTTATAGGATAACAAGATGGTTATAAATATTTTATTTTGTAAACTTAATCACGTTTTTTATTTTGGAAAAAACTTTCTTTATCAATATACTACTTCTTTTACACACACACATCTCCATTCTAGAATGGAGAATGCCAATAGTTAGGATTTATTCAAAAAATATAGAATCCACTCATGGGGGAAAAGTCTTTCCTGTATCAAGCATTAATCTATTTTTAATGTCTAATTAGAGCGAAAAATTATTCAAATTAAGAACAGAAGCTAGTTGCTTTTTCTTTCTGATAATTAATTGAAGCTATAGGGCCCCTATCCATTTATTCATTCAACCCAACTTTATTTTATTCCGTTCCAAGAATTCAAATAAATTTTTGTACCGATCTGATAAGAATCAAATATCCTTATAATTCTCCATTGATACGACATGCTATTTTTCCTATTTATTCCCTTTCAGGATCAATTGTGGTCTTCCAAACTTTACCAATGGTATGGACAAATTCCTCACTTCATCCAAATGTGTAAAAGAGTCTAGCCGCAAATAAAATTTCAACAAAGGGTGTTTAGATATAATCAAAATCAATTAAATTAAATTTAAATAAAGAGAAAGGAGATTATACAAGCTAACCAAACCATTGCGCTAACAAATCTTAAAAGATAGATTTTCTAATGGATTTGAAACATAAAAATTAATTAAGTAGAAGAAAACACAAGAAATTCACAGATAAAAGAAAAAAAAATATACAGAATTGTAAAAATTAGTGGAGCACCCTTTATGTTATCTACCTTTTTTCAATCAAAAAAAACTTTTGTATCAAAGAAAACATCATTTGAATAAGGTAAAGTAAAAAACCTATGGGACGAAAATAGACACAGTTCACTTATCACAATGAATTATATTTGTTTGATACATTGCTTTCAATATAAATGTTGAGAAAAGAATATAGTGGAAGAGGGGAGGGGGGAATGAAAAAAACAAGTAGAGAAAAATTATACAAATTTATATACAAGTCGCTACCCCCCATAGTATTTCTTTAATTGAATTTCATTTTATTAGATAGAAGTTCCTTAAAAATATCCACTTTCTTTAAAAAATTATGAACAGTTCCTATTGGTTGAGCACCTTTTTCAAGGAAGTATAGAATAAGAGAAACATTTAAATAAGTTCGATTCTTCATTAGATTATAAAATCCCACTTTTGTAAGATTTTTTCCTTCTCTTCGAGATCAAACATCAATTGCAATGATTTGATAGACGGCTAATTGGGATAGATGTAGATGAACAATACTCCCCTAGAACCATATAGGAAGTTTTCTCCTCATACGGCTCGAGAAAAAATGATTTGATTCAAAGTTTTGTCTATGTATGCTATTCTAATAAATTGAACAACAAATGGGCCTCTAAAATCAATTAGACTATGATTTCAATCTTTTTTACTTTTGTTTTTTCTTCTTCAAAATGAAAAAAAAAAAAAAAACAACCCATTCATACTCATAAATCAAGCTGGATAACTCTCAAATAGCTCAAAGGAAAAATCTTTAGTCAATTTTGTTTATTGAGTGGTCTTCAGTCCTTTTTGTTTGTCCCATTTAAAAGTCTATTTAGATTCTTTTGTCAGATCCAGTTATTGAAACTATCGAGATAATTAAAATAGTATTTCCTTGTTCTTAGATCCTTTATCCTTATTTTAAATCATTGGGTTTAGACATTACTTTGGTGCTTCATAATCCTTTCAAAATGGCAGCAACATACTCTTTTTTGAGTTCTTTCTATCAAAGAATTCTATAAACAGTTGATTCCCGCATGATACACTTTGAATCAAAGAAGTTTGATAAATTCCAACAAGTTTTGCTTTTGAATTGGAAACTTGCCTGAATTGGATCCTTTCCATTCCTATATGGAAGATACATTTACAAAATTGTTCTAATAGATTAATTGGCATTAACTGTAGATCCTTGCCCCCCCAAATGAAATAATCCTTTCTACTTGAGCTCCATCATGGACTATTTACAACCCACCAAAAAAAGGGTAGGTTCAAGTGTAACAAAATAAACAATGTCGAGCCAAGAGCATCCTCATTCCTAGATAAATTGAAAATAATGGATGTAAAATTCCACAATGGATTGTGTCCTTCAAGTCACACGTTGCTTTCTACCACATCATTTCAAATGAAGTTTTACCATAATATTCCTATAATTTGGAATCGGCATGGAATTGATTTAATTATGGAATCATGAATAGTTATTGATTCAACTGTCCATAAACATCGTAATCTAGACTTTTTCTTCTATATACGATATGTGGAACAATTTTTCTAAAAAAGTCTTAGTAAGACAGCATCTTTAATATACAAAAATAATATATAGATAATAGAAATATATATATATATATATAAATGAATAACTTTTTGAATTTGCATTTGCAAATGACTCAATAGGATAGATTAAACAATTTCCTACTTTTTGAGTACAAAAGATTCCACTTATAAAGAATTATTAAAAATATTTATTCAAAATATTTTGAACTGCAATTGAAAAAGTTTCCTATTTAGACATCATTATTTAATTTGATTGAATTTAAAGAAAATTGGACAATAAGCATCAAGTTTAATCTTCATAGGAAGATAAGTCTTTCTTTTTTAATTAACTTATCACTAATTTAATTTAAACTAGATCAAAGAAAAGAAGAAAGAAATCCATTTTTTTCGTGAGATGTATAAAAAAATGATGAAAGTTAAGATTTGAATCTTTATTCTATTTATCTGATTATGCAAATCAAAATCGAAAAAAATAGGGTGGGCTTTTTGTATCTATCAGATAGATTGAACAGTTGTCAATGTTATAGTATAGATATTCTATATTATAGAATTTAAATAATTTCAGTTTAAATAATTTAAGGGATCACAAATCTTTTTCACGAAAACCCAAAAATTATTGTCATCGAAACAAAACAATATAGATAGCGTATAAGCCAAACATTTCCTCATTTTATATGATTGTATGATATATATTTAGGCTGAGTAATATTTCAATAATTGACTTTTTTCATAAAGTGAATAAAATAAAAGGGATAGGATAAATCACCCCTATCTCAATCATTACATAGATTTCCAATTTTTCATTAGAACCAAAGATGAAATACCTAAATAGAAATAAAATGAGATTCAAAGAAAAAACATTGGCTCCATAACATATTTCTATATGACGTGGAACTTGATCATTTGTTAATGAGATTCGAGCAGACACAAATATTTAAATTAATATGGATTAACTTCCATCCATTCCCCCTACTTCTTTCTATGGGAATAATGGAGCATAAAAAAATGGATATGTGCTAGGATGGAAGGATTCGAAGCTCTGAATAGTAAGGCCAAAACCACTTGCCTTGCCATTTGGCCATGTCTCATTTCAATTTCTAATCTACAATGAGAAACAATAATATTGGTATTAGTTGCTTGTCAACTCCAGTGTAAATATCTATATATCTATAGAATAGATTGGTACTAGGATTTTGATACATGTAGATACATAATTCAACTTTATTTATTGATCATTATATAGAATTCAATTAACATATTGCATGAAAGTATGATTTCTTTTATTCTCCTTTGAGAATTGGAGGCTTTTTTATTGGGTGGATTCAAAGAACAAGAAGGATTTTGTGTCAACCTTACTTAATTTATTCCTTTTTCCTTATATCAAAAACTTAATCAAAATGCAATTATCTCCAAGAACAAAATGCCTATTATGCTTAATATCGTTAGTTTGATCTGTATTAATTCTGCCCTTTATTCAACTAGTTTTTTCTTTATCAAATTGCCCGAAGCCTATGCTTTTTTGAATCCAATCATAGATGTTATGCTAATCATACCTATCATTTTTTTTCTCTTAGCTTTTGTTTGGCATGCTGCTATAAGTTATTGATGAAATCTTTAATAATAATTAAATCCTAGAAAATGCATGATTTCATCAAGAAAAAATTCTAACAATTGAGAAAATCAGATAAGTTTTAGAGTAAGAACCCTAGATTTGCACATTGAAATTCTTGGATAGTCGCCATAAATCTAGCTTACCCCCATTTCCTCATTTTTGACCTTTTTCCAATGAAAGATCCTAACCCTATTATGGTCTCCCACAATATCTAATTTGGATATAAATGCAAATTTTTGTTAATGATAAACAAATGAATTTGTGACAATTCATTTCTATTTCTAGAAAAAAACCCTCATTTCTTGGTGTCAAAATAGAATATATGGTAGAAAAATGGAAGATCTATTCTCCTTTGTTTTTTCCCCAAAAGATCATCTTGGAGATTGTGTAATGCTTGCTTTGAAACTCTTTGTTTCTACCATAGTGATATTTTTTGTTTTGCTCTTTATCTTTGGATTTCTATCAAATGATCCGAGACATAATCTTAAATGTGAAGAATAAAACCAAATGGGTTTTCTTGGTTAATTTGCAAATTTTCTTATAATTTTTTCTATTCCACAAATTTAACTAAGATTTTCAAAATTTGAAAAAAAAAAAATCAGGATGTCAACGGAAATGGAAAGAGAGGGATTTGAATCCTCAGTATGAATAACTCGTACAACGGATTAGCAATCCGACATTTTAGTCCACTCAGCCATCTCTACCAATTGAAAAAGATAATTACTACATTACACATAATATAAGGAGTCTTTCTTTCTCTCTCTTCTTTCTCTATTATGTTATATAGAGAGAGATTTACAAATTAGGAATTTTTTTTATCTAAAAGAGGGGCTCGAACGTGCTAGCAATTGAACTAAAGAAGGAAGATCTCTTTGTGTTGATTTTGTTCAGAAGACCTTTCTTATTCTGATGGTCTGGCTTGGTCAGTACCTAGCCAGACCCATTTTTTGTTCCAACGAATTATAGATAAATAATAACTTATCTGATATCTCAATTGAAAACAAAATGACTTTTTTTATTATATGCAATCGAATATTTTATATTCAAGCAACAAGAAAAAGAATGTAAATAGTCTTTCTTCTTTTTCTTGTTATATTTTATTTTTATTTTCATTTTCTAAACTAAAAATGAAACTATCGATTCTTCCACAATGAACATTTTTGTTATTATTTTAGTGTTTTTTTATATGTATCATCTATCTTCTTCAGCAAAAGAGAAGACTTTAGTTATTTAATTTAACATAAATGAAGCCTCTTTTTCGAATCTCATTAAATTTTTATCTCTCCATGAAGAAGTTCAACACTCTCATTTTGATGATTCATTGATGATCCTATCTTGATCATGCACAATTATCTAATTTGACAAAAGGTCCATATGTATACAAAAATTGTATTGTAGCGGGTATAGTTTAGTGGTAAAAGTATGATTCGTTCTATTAACCCTTTAATAGTTAAAGGGTCTTTCTATTTTATTCATATTCTGATCAAAACTTTATTTCTTAAAAGGATTTAATCCTTTACCTCTCAATGAGAAATTCAAGAAAAAAATACACATTCTCGTGATTTGTGTCCATAAGTCACTTATAAATTGAAAAGTTGGATAATGAAATTGTGAAACATAATTTTTGAATTGGGCCAACACTTTCAATTGAATAAGTACGAGTAAAGGATCCATGGTTGCAGATAGAAAGCCAATTTTTAATCGTAACTAAATCTTCCATTTTTTTTATTGTTAAAGAAAGAAATTAAAGCAAAATAGCTATTAAACGATGACTTTGGTTTACTAGAGACATCAGCATATTGTTTTAGCTTGGTGGAAACAAAATCCTTTTCCTTAGGATCCTCTCAAATAGAAATAGAGAATAAAGTAACTAGAAAGATTGATAAAATCACCTTCTTCTATAAAGATCATCTAAAAAGTGATTCGTTTTGTTTGTATTCAAACAAAAAGCTAACATAGGTGTTATGGGTATAATTTTATTCATTTTGTTCACATCTAAGATCTAGGAATTGGAGGAAAAACAGTAACAAAGTCGTCCCCCTACAGCTTTCGTACCTGGAAGGTCTAAGGATAGGGGAATTTAATTATCTCCCATAAAGGAGCCAAATGAAACCAAGGTTTCATGTTCAGTTTTGAATTAGAGACGTTCAAAGCACTGAATTGAAGTTGACTATAACCCCGAGCCTTCCAAGTTAATGATATGGATTCGATTCCTGTTGCTCGTGTATTTCCTTTTTCTAAATATTATATTAGAATTCTATTCTATAATATTGATAATATATTATGATTTATGATTATAAGTAGTGAATTATTGAATATACAATTCATAAAATTATCTCACATGTAATCCATTTTTTTCTTTTTGATTTTCAATTCAAACAAGAGGTTGAAAAATCAAAATATGAAAAAAATCATAATGAATGGTGTCCATTGCCTAATGAATAGAATAGAGGTTTTCTAAACCTTTGGTATAGGTTCAATTCCTATTGGATGCAATTTATTTCCATCTATTTTTTATTTCAATAGCAAGAAAAATGTTTTGCATAATTTGAATCCAAGGCACTTGATTCCTTTTTTAAGCTAAAAGTGAGCAATTTATTTATGGTTGTTCTTGAAGTAGAAATTGGTCCATTTATTCCTAAATAGCTTCTTTCAAAAAGGCTTTTGCTTTCTCAGTAAATGTCTTAGTAGAAGATTTGATTTCTTGGAACTAAGGTTTATTAGTTTTTAAGTAAGTACATAATTCAACAAGAAATTTGCTTACCTATCCAATTTATAATGAATCAAGATAACCATTTGTTTTGTTATAAACAGTTATTATCTATTTTTCCACCGTAAGAGAAGCTGGTTGGGATTTTTTAAGTAATTCACGTAATCGTTGACCTCTTGCCAATTGATTTGATTAGCTTTATGAAAATTTGAAGCAAATTGTGCAAAGGCTTCTAATTTTGCAAATTGCACTATTTCTAATTTTAATTTACTAGCTACTTGTTTCATGGCTTTAATTTGAGTTGTGGACCCTACTCTAGAAATGGAGATATCCATGTTAATAGCAAGTCTGATTCTAGCATTAGATAGATTTGTAGATAAAAATATTTGTCCATCAGAAATGGAAATTACATTAGGTGCAATATAAGCCAAAATATCTCCCGATTAAGTTTCAACTATTGGTAAGGCGGTCATACTTTCTTCACCCAAGCTAGAACTTGATTTAGCAACTCTTTCCAAAAAGGCGTGAATGCAAATAAAAAATATCCCCTGGATAAGCTTCGTGACGTAGGGGTTTTTGTAATAGAAAAGATATTTGGCGATAAGCTTGGGCCTGTTTGGAGAGATCATCATAAATGATTTAAGTGTATTATTTACGGAACATAAAATATTCAGCCATAGCAGCTCTTGTATAAGAAGCCAGGTATTGTAATATAGCAGAGGAATCCACCATCTCAGCTACCACAATAGTATATTCCATTGCCCTCCTTTCCTATAAAGTAGTTACTACCTAAGCCATAGAAGATGCTTTTTGCCCGATAGCTACATAAACACATATTACATTTTAACCTTGTTGAATGAGAATTGTATCTGTGGTTACTATTGTTTTACTGATCTATTTGTCTCCAATAATTAATTCTCACTAACCACGTCCTATAGGGATCATCGAATCAATAGCAATGAGCTCTGTTTGAAGAGAAAACATGAGATGGAAATACCTGTCCATTCTCTTACACTATTCTCTAACATTGAATGCTTGTTCTATTTTAAATCACTAAGAAAAAAATGACCAAATGACCTCATAATTTTATTCCTAAGAAAATATAAATCCATAAATTGAGTTTTATAAAAAAAAATTCAAATAATCAAAAGAATAATAAGTTCAAAATTCTTAAACACAAAATAAGAATTTGATTTTGTTTTTATTTGTCTTTCTTTGGCAAGAATCCTAAGTGAAAACAAGAGAATTTGTCTAAGTGAAACATATAAAGTTATACTAACTATAGAAAATTCAAATAAATAAAAAAATGTAGACTGAAAATAGGATCCCGATCAAGTCTGTCGATAAATCTTGAAATGAGATATTACCCGCAATAATCAAAGCAAACTAGATGGTTTGGTCAAAATGAATTCTTATTTTGACTAAACAATTATGGATAACTTTACAACTTCAATTTGAATCGACCGATCCAGTTTATTTACCATGTTCATAGGAGTCCGTCTATGTTTTTGCTTTATGAATATGTTATTTTTTGGGCATTTCAAATAATATCAAGTCATATTCCTATTTTGGGATTTTTTATTTTTGGGATTTTAGTCCCATTAGAAAAGGGTCAGAGAAACTTTCTAGTTATGAATCAGGTATAGAACTAATGGGTGATGCTTGGTTACAATTTAGAATTTGCTATTATATGTTTGCTCTAGTTTTTGTTATTTTTTATATTGAAATAGTTTTTCTTTATCCATGGGCAATGAGTTTGGATGTAATGGGTGTATCTATATTTGTAGAAGCTTTAATTTTCATACTTATCTTAATTGTTGGTTTAGTTTATGCATGGCAAAAGGGACCATTGGAATGGTCTTAGCTCCTAAATAGTCAAACAATAAAAAGAAATGGGAAAAAAGATTGAAAAAGTTATGAATTCTATTGAGTTTCCTTTACTTGATTGAATAGCAAAAAATTTAGTTATTTCAATTACCTTAAATGACCTTTCAAGTTGGTTAAGACTCTTTAGTTTATGGCCGCTTCTCTATAGTAGTAGTTGTTGTTTATTGAATTTGCTTCATTAATAGGATCATAATTTGACTTTGATCATTCTAGACTAGTACAAAGATCGAATCTTAGACAAGTGGATCTAATTTTAACTGCTGGAATAGTAAGAAAGTGAGATTATATGAGCAAATGCTTGAACCAAAATATGTCATAACTATGGGAGCCTATACAATTACAAGAGGGATGTTCAGTACTGATTCTTATAGTACTGCTCAGGGAGTCGATAAGCTAATTCCTGTGGACGTCTATTTGTCGAGTTATCCCCCTAAACTAAAAATAGTTATAGATGCTATAACAAAACTGTGGAAGAAAATATCTTGAGAAATCTATGAAGATAAAATTAGGTCTCAACAAGCAAATCAGTATTTTACAACTAATCACAAGTTTCATGTTAGATGCAATATGAATACTAGAAATTATGATCAAAGATTCCTCTTCGAATTGACATCTAATTTAGAGATCCCTACTAAAATGTTTTTCAAATACAAAAGTTTAGTGTCCTTTCACAAATTAGTGAATTAGGCAAGACTCCTTTGTACAGAATGACAAGTAACGGATCAGGTCAATCTTCATCAATTTGATCGAGAATGTGAAATATTCTAAATAAAAATATGGGAGATAAAATAGATGTAGGGTATTTGATTATCAAGCAATAGAGACTTTACAAATAAAGCCCAAGGATTGTTCATTTCATTTTATATCAGTAAATTAGTTAAAGGATCAGATTCCACCAATGTAAAATGGAAGAGTCATTCTTTATTCTCAAAAGGAAAAATAGATTTTGAAAAAGGAATAAAATATTTAAAATATTTATTAACTAAAATTGAAATTGATGCTAATGGGAAAAATGAGCAGAAACTCGATTAGAATAAAAGAAATCAGTAAAAAAGTCCCTCACTGGTCATACAAATTAATCGCTAATTTAGAACAACAATTCAAAGAATATCATGAAGATATACTAGTAGAGCATCAAATTTGTTCAAGAAAAGGCAAACGTGTAGTAATTTTTACAGCTACCAAGAAAATTACAGATCCTACTACTACGGATACTAATACGCCTGATCAACCAGACGAAGTGGCTTTGGTACGCTATTCACAACAATCAGACTTTTGGCAAGGTATAATCAAAAGTTCTATGCAGGCTCAAAGGTGTAAAATAATTGTTTCAAGCAAATATGCATTCCACTCTTATTTTGGACAAAACAAAAAAATTTCCTCTTTTCTATTTTGATATCTCTAGGTTGATGAAACTAATTTTTTGAAATTGGGTAGGGAAAGGACAAGCATTAAAACTAGTTAAGCCTAAACTAAAGGATTCTTTTGAAACACAAGGAATGGTTCACTCAAAATCAAGGGATAAGAAAGTTCCAAGTTATGAAATGGATCAATGGAAAAACTAGTTAAGAGGACATTATCAATATGATTTATCTCAGATCATATGATCCAGATTAACACTAAAAAAATGGCAAAATAGAGTTCATCAATGTCGTATAGCTTAAGAAGAGAATTCAAGCAAATGGCATTCATATGAAAAAAATCAATTAATTGATTCCAAAAAACAATTTGAAGTATATTTATTATCTAATCAAAAAGATAATATTCAAAAATCCTATAGATATGATCTTTTATAATATAAATTTCTTAATTATGAAAATAAAAGGGAATGCTTTTTTTATAGATCTCTGTTTTAAGGAAATAAGAACCAAGAGAGTTCTTATAACACACCTAAAGAACCCATTTTTGATATGTTGAGAAACATCCCTATTAATACTTATTTAAAACAGGTCCATAATCTATCTATGAAAAAAATGGCTGATAGAAAATATTTTGATTGGAAAATTCTCAATTTTTATCTTAGACAAAAAGTCGATATTAAAGCTTGGATTACGATCGATACCAATAGGAATCAAAATACTCAAATTCATACTAATAATTCTCAAATAATTCATAAAAAAGAACTTTTTTATCTTATGATTTTTGAAATCAATCCACCAAACTCCCAAAAATGATTGTTTGATTGGATGAGAATGAATGAAAAAAATGATAAACCATCCCATATTGAATTGGGAACTTTGCTTCTTCCCAGAATTTGTGTTACTTTATAATCCATATAAAAGGAAACCTTGGTTTAGAACAAGCAAATTCCTTCTTTTAAATTTAAATAGAATGAAAATAGTAGTGAAACTAAAAAGATCAAGGAAAAGGAAAGAGGACAATTTTTGATAGCATCAAATAAAAAGCATCAAAATCAAGACGAAAAAGAACCCACAAGACAAGGAGATCTTAGATCCATTCTCTCACAACAAAAAGATATTGACAATAATTTTGCAACATCATAGATGAAAAAAGGGAAAAATAAAAAAATGATACAAAAGCACCACAGAAGTAGAACTAGATCTCTTCCTGAAACGTTATTTGCTTTTTCAATTGAGATGGGCCCAAACTTTAAATCAAAGAATGATCAATAATATCAAGGTATATTATCTGCTGCTTAGACTAAGAGATCCAAAAAAAATAACTCTATCCTCGATTTACAAGAGAGAAATTAGTTTGGATATAATGCTAATTAAGAAGAATTTACCTCTTATAGAATTGATGAAAAGGGGAGTATTGATTATAGAACCTATTCGTCTATCTAAAAAAAAAGATGGACAATTTATTATGTATCAAACCATAGGTATTTTGTTGGTTCATAAGAGTAAGCACCAAACTAATCACAAATACCCTGAGCAAAGATATGTTTCTAAGAATAATTTTAAGGAAGCTATTTCAGCACATCAAAGAATAATTGGAACTAGAGACAAAAACCATTTTGATTTGCTTGTTCCTAATTATTTTATCATTCAGACGTTGTAGAGATTGAGAATTTTAATTTGTTTCAATTCAAAGAATAGAAATGATGTAGATACAAATCCATTATTTTGGAACAAAAAAATGTAAAAAGCAATAGCCAAGCTTCACATGATAATAATCGTCTTGATAGAGAGCAAAATCAATTAAGAAAATTAAAGCTCTTTCTTTAGCCTAATTATCGATTAGAAGATTTAGCTTATATAAATTGTTATTGGTTTGATACCAATAATGGTAGTTTTTCCAATATGTTAAGAATACATCTTTATCCACAATTGAAAATTCGTGGATAATACACTTTTCTATCTATCTTATACCCTATATATAATATTCTATCTATCCTAACCCCATATATAATATAAGGTATATAGAAGCAAACAAATACATATATAACATGTCTTGTCTCACATTTCATTCTACTATCCAATCTAAAATGAATAATATCTTAATTCAATCTCGAAATGAATCAACAGAACTTTCTTCATTTTAGGTCTAAATTCTTTGATGTGAAAATGTACTAATCCTTTTCTATCCCAATCTAAATCCAATTTTAAATTGGATTGATTGATTTGAATTCAGAAAATTTAGAGTTCATAAAGAAATTTGGATTAGATTACTGTATCTACCTCATTTAAATTAATGGTATTATTATTATTGATCGGTAAAATCTATATCTATAAAAAGGGAAAGGAGAATTTTTTTATGGTAACAACTTCATTCATTTTGGTTATTTCTCAAAAAGAAAATGAAGAAAATTGAGGGTTTGTTGAATTTCAAGTATTCAGTTTCACCACTAAGATAAGGAGACTTCACATTTGGAATAGCACAAAAATGACTATTCATCTCAAAGAGGTTTGCGAACAATATTGAGAGAACGCCAATGATTGCTGGCCTATTTATCAAAAAAGAAATAGAGAGTGCTATAAAGAATTAGTTGGTGAGTTGGAGATTCGAGAGATAAAAACTCATTAATTTGAAACATGATACCATTTGAGCTTAGTCGTTTCAATTTTGATGAACTTCTTTTACTTTCAACAATGCATAGAAGAATAAGTCAAGCAAAAACATATGATTCCACCAACTACAAGAAAAGACCTCATGATAGTCAATATGGGCCCTCACTATCCATTAATGTATAGTGTTCTTTGACTGATTGTTACTCTCGATGGTGAAGATGTTACTGACTGTGAACCAATATTAGGTTAATTACATAGAGGGATGGAGAAAATTGCTAAAAATTGAACAATTATACAATATTTGCCTTATGTAATGCGTTGAGATTATTTAGCTACTATGTTCACAGAAGCAATAACCATAAATAGACCCGAACAGGTAGGCAATATTCAAGTACCTGAAAGGGCAAGCTATATCAAGGCTATTATGTTGGAGTTGATTCATATTAATTCCCATTTGTTATGGCTTAGCTCTTTTATGGCAGATATTAGGGCACCGACCCTTTTCTTTTATATTTTTTGAGAATGAGAATTGATTATGACCTATTCAAAATTACTACCGATATGCGCATGATGCATAATTATTTTCATATCGAAGGAGTCGTTGTTGTTCTACCTTATGGCTGGATAGGTAAATGTTTTGATTTTTGTGATTAGTTTTTAACCGGGGTTGTTGAATATCAAAAGTTTATTACATAGAATCTTATTTTTTTAGAATGAGTTGAAGGCATAGGCATTATTGGTGCAAAAAAAGCACTAAATTAAGGTTTATCAAGGCCCATGCTACAAGCTTTCGGAATATGATGGGATCTTTGTAGAGATGATCATTATGAGTGTTACGATGAATTTGATTGAGAGATTTAATGGCAAAAAGAAGAGGATTGATTAGCTTGAAATTTAATACAAATCAGTGAAATGACAGAATCTATAAAAATTATCCAACAGGCTCCGAAAATAATTCCAGGGAGACCTTATGAGAACTTAGAATCTGACGCTTTTACAAAATAAAAGTCCCTAAATTGAGTGATTTTGAATATCAATTTATTAGTAAAAACCTTCTCCAACTTTTGAATTGTCCAAGCAAGAACTTTATATAAGAGTTGAAGCACAAAAAGGAGAATTGGGAATTTTTATAATAGAAGAACAGAGTGTTTTTCCTTATAGATGGAGCATTGGACAATTAGGTTTTATCAACTTGTAAATTCTACCTCAGTTAGTTAAAAGAATGAAATTGGCTAATATTATGACAATACTAGGTAGCATAGATATCATTATGGGAGAAGTTGATCGTTGAAATGATAATTAAGATAACAAAAATACATGCTATAAATTCTTTTTCCAGAATGGAGTCCTTAAAAAAAGTCTATAGGATCATATCGATACTTGAACCTATTTTCACTCTTGTATTAGGAATCATACTAGGTGTACTAGAAACTGTTTAGCTAGAAAGAGAAATATTTGTAGGAGTACAACAACGTATTGGACTTGAATATGCTGGGCCATTAAGAATTCTTCAAGCTCTAGCAGATGGTACAAAACTACTTTTCAAAGAGAATCTTCTTCCACCTAGATAAGATACTCGTTTATTCAGTATTGGGCCAACTATAGTAGTTATATCCATTTTACTAAGTCATTCAGTAATTCATTTTAGTTATCACTTTATTCTAGTCGATCTTTGTATTGGTGCTTTTTTATGGATCGCTGTTTCAAGTTTTGCTCCCATTGGACTTCTTATGTCAGGATATGGATCAAATAATAAATATTCCTTTTTAGGTGGATTAAAGGTTACTGCTCAGCTAATTAGTTATGAAATGCCACTAACTCTATGTGTATTATCAATATCCCTACGTGTGATCCAGTGAGACATAAAATTGTTCCTATTTCTTTTCTTTATAGCAAGTTTGCTTTCTAGCAAGAAAGTTAAATGTGTTGAATATCTATTTTTTTTATTCATCATTGGGGTTGATGAACTAAACCATATAGTTATATGAGTAAAATACAATGGCTTACAAATTTACTGTTAAGGGAATTCAATCTTATTTCCTATGTATAAGATTAAGTGAAAGTAAACATAAAGACTGTTTACCCCAAGATTGCTTGATTAGTCATTATGGCTTGAAGTGGGTTCAAAATATCAACTATATGGTGTTTTTACTATCTATTACCATAGATGTATTACGTAAATGAGAGATTATAAATATGAGTAGATGGTTAGGAAGACCTGATACACAAAAGATTAGTAATGGAGATTTCGTAAATTATCCAACAAGAAATTTCTTTATAGAAAATTAATTTGAATTAGGGCTTTAAGTTGGTGGAAATGATTAAGAAGTACTCCCCATGATTTCATTCCAGAGCATGCTCCTATCCACTGATTAAGTAAATAACTATCAAAAATGAAGAAAACTTTTACTTTAGGTAATGTCCCTTTTTCTAAGAAAGGAGATAGGAATGAAATAAATCGAAAGACTAGAATTGCAGAAAGAGATTTTTTTTTATTCATAACTATTTATATTTTATTTATAGAAATACAATTCTTGTTATATAATGCAATGTCTAATTCTTTTTCGTAATTGAAAATGATATGTTGAAATATCTATGTGATATTCCTCTAAAAAATATTTTTTCTTATTCAAGGATAAAGTTATTAATCAACAAAGAAAAATGAAAATTATTAAAAGATGAGATCAATTCAGAAGTGCTTGTTGATTATAATTCTAGTAGACAGAATTCTGTTGGTCTAATTTGAAGCCTTAGGATAAAAGTTTGACTCTATATCGATCTTGCAAACACATCAAGGTAAATAATGTTGAAAGGTCCTTAGATTTATTTTTGACCTATGAGGAGCTGTATGAGGTGAAAATCTCATGTTCGGTTCTGTAATAGTAACAGGAACAATAATTTTATTATCGACTATGATTTTCTAACAATTCAAGTGCATTTGATATAGTTGAAGTGTAGTCAAAATATGGTTTTTGGGGACGAAATTTGTGGCGTCAACCTATAAGGTTTATCATCTTTCTAATTTCTTCTCTAGTTGAGTATGAGAGGTTACCTTTTAATTTACTAGAAGCAGAAGAAGAATTAGTAGCAGGTTATAAAATTGAATATTAAGGTATTAAATTTGGTTTATTTTACATTGCTTCGTATCTAAATCTACTTGTTTCTTCATTATTTGTAATAGTTCTTTACTTGGGGGGTTGGAATCTTTCTATTCCATACATATTTATTCGTAAGCTTTTTGACATAAACAAAAAGAAGTAAAGTTTTTGGAAGAATAATAGGTATCTTTATTACATTGGCTAAAACTTATTTGTTCTTGTTCATTTCTATTGCAATAAGATGGACTTTACCGAGATTGAGAATGGAACAACCATTAAATCTTGGATGGAAATTTCCTTTTCCTATTTCTCTAGATAATTTATTATTAACAACTTCATTCCAACTTCTTTCACTGTAAGGAATAGAATATTCTATCTTCACAACTTGTCTCAAACAAGAGAAAGAAATAAGTAAATTTATTTATAGATATTCAGCTATGTTCCCTATGCTAACTCATTTCTTGAATTCTGGTCAACAAACAATACGAGTTGCTCGATACATTGGTCAAGATTTCATGATTGCCTTGTCATACACAAATTGTTTACTTGTAGCAATTCAATACCCTTATGAAAAATTGATCACATTAGAATGCGTCTGAGGCTGAATCCACTTTGAATTTGATAAATGCATTACTTGTGAAGTTTTGTTTGTGTATGTCCTATAGATCTACCCATTGTTGATTGGAAATTGGAAACTGACATTTGAAAGAAATGATTAGTTAATTACAGTATTGATTTTGGAATCTGTATATTTTGTGGTAATTGTGTTGAGTATTGTCCAACAAATTGTTTATCAATGACTGAAGAATATGAACTTTCTACTAATGATCATCACAAATTGAATTATAATCAAATTGCTTTAGGACAGTTACCGATGTCCACAATTGATGATTACACAATTTGAATAATTTCTTCAAATTCACCTCAAATAAAAAAATGTATAAAACCCTTAATTCAAAAAAAAATTACAAACTCCAAATCAAAATAGTTTTTGGATTTAAAGGAATGAGGTTTTAGCTTGGTTGATACCAAAAAGTGGTTGGTTGGTGAGAATAGTAGCTTCATTTTGATTGAAAATTGATTTCTATTTGAATAATTGTTTCCAAATATATAGTTTCAACCTCTGCTTTTAAGAATAAGAGTAACCTAATAACTGTATCTATAGCAATCCAAACCACCCCTATTCATATTGAAATTTCATTCAATTAAGTATTATCCTATTTTTTAGGATAACTTCTTTTTCCTAGTTAAGTCAACAAAGGCATGGAATATTTTGATTTATTTTTTCTATAAAATCAAATGGATTTACCTGGGCCAATACATGATTTTCTTTTAGTCTTTCTGGGATCGGGTCGTATATTAGGAAGTTTGGCAGTAGTATTACTTTTGAATCCAATTTATTCAGCCTTTTCATTGGGATTGGTTCTTTTTTGTGTATCCTTATTCTAAATTCTATTGAACTCATATTTTGTAGTTGCTGCGCAGCTCCTTATTTATATAGGAGCTATAATGTTTTAATTATTTTTGCTGTGATGTTCATGAATGGTTCAGAATATTACAAAGATTTTCATCTTAGGACCGTCAGGGATGGAGTTACTTTAATGGTTTGTACAAGTTTTTTTATTTCACTAATTACTACTATTCTAGATATGTCTTGGTATGGGATCATTTGGACTACAAAATTAAATCAAATTCTAGAGAAAGATTTGATAAGTAATAGCCAACAAATTAGAATTCATTTATCATCAGAATTTTTTCTTCCATTTGAACTCATTTCAATAATTCTTTTAGTTGCTTTAATAGGTGTAATTGCTATAGCTTGTTAATAAAAATCTCTAAAATGAGAAATTCAAATAGAATCAACAGAAAAGAAATGTTATAATCCTTTAATTTTAATTCTTGTCTAAAATAGAATAGAAAGACTTTAGTTTTATATCGATCTATAACCAATCTATTCCCTTATTTTGTTCCAGACTTGATAGAATCGAATTGATTAAATTATTGCTCAAATTGAAATGAATCAAGATTGATAAGGAGTTGGTTAATGATGCTCAAATATATACTTGTTTTGAGTGCCTATTTATTTTCTATTATTATCTATGGATTGATCACAAGTCAAAATATGGTTAGAGCCCTTATGTGTCTTGAACTTATATTAAATTTAGTTAATATCAATTTTGTAACATTTTTTGATATTTTTGATAATCCTCAATTAAGAGGAGACATTTTCTCAATTTTTGTTATAGCTATTGCAGCTGCTGATGCGGCTATTAAACTAGCTATTGTTTCATCAATTTATCATAACAGAAAATCAACTCATATTAACCAATCCAATTTATTGAATAAATAGTATTTATCATAGAATGGAAATTGGAATATCCCTAAATTAATTCCAATTAGCAGGCTTGATATGAGTAAGGTATGATTGTTCTTGCAAAAACATAAGAAATCAAAGTATTTTGGCCATTGCTCCTAAACCAATTCGGAAGTAGATTGATTCTAATATCATCACTCGTTGATTCATTTGGTATCTAAATATGGGATTTATTTATAAGTTATTTCACTAGACCAAAAATTTATGACATTCAAAAATGTATAGATCTAATGTCACATTCAATAAAAATTTATGATACATTTGGGTGGAATAGCTATCCTAATGCCAAAAATATTCATGATGTTCAGTAGTTTTTTTATAGCCTCCCTTGGATTACCAGGTATGAGTGGTTTTGTTGCCAAATTAATAGTCTTGTTTGGACAAATTACTAGTCAAAAATATCTTTGAATGACAAAACTACTAATTACTTTTGTAATGGAAATTGGAATCATATTAACTCCTATTTATTTATTATCTATGTTACACCAAATGTTCTATGGATACAAGATATTTAATGTTCCAAACTCTTATTTTTTTTATTCTAGACCACGAAAGTTATTTCTTTCCATCTCTATTTTTTTACTCGTACTAGGTATTGGTATGTACCCTGATTTTGTTCTTTCACCATCAATTGAAAAGGTTGAAGTTATTCTATCTATTTTTTTTATAGACAGTTTTTATGAAAAAAACGAAAAATAAAAAAAATCTTATTATTTACAAAATGTTCGTTGTACAATGGTAAAAAGAAGGTTTTTCCTTCTTCTCTTACATTAAGGAAAGAATGAATGTGAACTGGGGAGAACCCAGTGAGTTAAATATTGTAGTGATTCATTGGGTTCTCGCTAGTTCACACAAAGATTTTTTATCTGATATGCGTTGTACACTTTTCTATTCCTATTCATAAGAAACCCTTTTTGAATTCAATTAGAAGTTAATGTGAATGAACCACAACTATGCAGTCCTATTCCTAATAGATTGACCCCAAATAGCATATCCAAACTATAAGAAATCCAATAGCCACCACAATTGTTGAATTTGTACCCTTCCATTTTATATATTTTCGAGTATGCAAATAAATCATGAATACTATCCAAGTAATAAAAGCCCAAATTTCTTTTGGGTCCCAACTCCAATAAGATCCCCATACTTTGTTAGCCCATACTACTCCAAAAAGAATTCCTATGGTTAAAAAATAAATCCTAGACTAATAACTCAATAACTACAATAATCCAATTATTGAATCAATTTCGACCTGTAATAATTCATAGGATAAAAAAAAAGAAGGATTTTGTATAACATTACTTTGTTCATTCATATATTTGATTTCACCAAAGAAAAATGACTCATTTAAATTTACTAAATGAATACTCGTAGAAAAAAAACTTTCTTTTTTCTAATTGTAATCACTAGAAGTGATATTGATAATAATGATCCATATAAAAGGGCCACATAACCTAATATCATCATACTTACATGCATTATTAGCCACTCAAATTGAAGAGTGGGTATTGATATTGTGGATTCAAGTATTTCAGTTAAAAGACCTGAAGTAGCAAAGCCCTAGGTAAAAATAGCACTTGGGCTAATTATTGTGCTTAGAAGATTTTGATTTTTTTTGAAATATGGCACTAAATGAACAAGGGAAAAACTCCATGAAAGAAAGATTAACGATTCATATAAATTACTTAGTGGAAAACGTCTTGAATAAATCCAACGAGTAATCAATAACCCTACTATACAGAAAAAGTCATTATCATGCCCTTTTTGGATGAATCATATAGTTTTATGATTTCATCAACTAAAAAGGTTATCAAATGAATTGTAATTATAATATAAATGTTCAAAAATAAATATGAGTTAAAAAATGCTCTAAGATTGAAAATATCATAAAAAAAGAAGTCCCCTAATTAGAAAATCAAAATCGGGAATTGAATTCATTATAGGATCTATTTACTTTTTTTAGGAGATACTATGCCACCACTTGGACTCGAATCGAGATGCTCTAGCACTGCTTCCTAAAAGCAACGTGTTTGCTAATTTCACCATAGTGGCTTATCTTAAACTCATAATAGCCTATGAATAAGCAATCATCTGGATTTAAGAAGTAAATTAGGTGCAATATGTTTTAGGAAAGATTCAAATTGCTGAATAAAACTTTGTTCAAATGGGTATTTGAAGGTTCATTATTTTAGCTTAGGGTCTTAGTTTTATTGTTTATTTTATACTTTTCTCGACTTGAACTCTTGTAAAACTTGATAGTGTTATTATGAATTAAGGGATAGAACCTCCCCAAAAAATATTTTTTTTAATGAGCTATTTTTGATTTAGATGATTTCAAAAAGTGAAACCAAAAAATTAATTTTTTAAATGACGAAAAAAAAACATATTTTAGATCATTCAAAATTGACACAAATTTATCTAAAATATCTTCACTAAGTGTTTTTGCCTGGATTGTTGGCAAGAGATATATGAGGGTCTATATAGGAATTCAGAGAAAATCTAAAAGTAAAAAAGTTGCACAAAAAGGTTTAGAGTTTTAATTATAATCCATTAGTTTCAATGATTTTAGTAATGAAAGATTTTTTATCTATCCTTCTATAGAGAAAAAGTGGATGTATAGAAAAAAGAAAACTTTAGATTATTGTAACAAATAGGTTGATGGGGAAAATAATACTCCCTACCTTGGAAATGAGAAAATATACTAAAAAGAAATTTTAATATCTTGTGTTTTTTTATCAACAAAAAGAAAGGATTCTTTTTTTTTTTTTAAATTCAGTAAGGTAAATAGAATAATTCTTATTCTATATATTCAAAGAGTGGAATGAATTCCATCTCCTATTGATTAACTTAATAGGGAATGGAAATCGAGAATTTTATTTTTGAAATAAAATAAGTCAATTTTTGAGTCAGGTCGATTTAGATTATTCCAACATGTCATGTTTTATTTTGTATTTTATTTGTTTTTCATACAAAAAAACTTTTTGGATTTTCGGTAGGGAGAAATTTCCCTAAGGAAAATGCTAACATTGCCCAATACACCATCCTTTTCCAAATATTTTTACCAATATGCTTTTTTGATGCTGAAGTACATTTTTTTTGTACTACCACTTAAATAAAAATTAAGAGATTATTCATTGGTATAGCTGGATGTGAAAGGCATCTATTGTTCAAAACAAGTTTGCAGTTTTCTAATTCATTATGTATTTGTTTTCTAGATAATATTGTTTTTATAAAAATAAAAAAAATAGATAAGACAGGTAAAAGATATGAGAAAATTGCATACAATATTACTAAAATAGAAAAAATAAAGAATATTCTTCTTTTTTTTAGTCACTTGTCAAACTCAAGAAAAATATGCCTAATTTGACTTGAATTTTCAAATTTGAAGGAGACTGGTAATTAATCTCTTTCTTTCATATGGTTTGACCAATTGTAACTTCTTGATTTGAATATTTGAAGTATTTAGTAGAAAGAATAAGTGAAACGAAATATTTTATTTAAGTTAGTGCATATCTTCATTTTTTATTGACTCCTTTCAAAAGAGGTAAGGTTTGGTGAATCGGAAACAATTAATATGAATTAAGACTTAAAAACATTTTTTACGGAATAGACATATCAATATATGTGGATCATACCTTTCATTCCACTTCCAGTTCCTATGTTAATAGGAGTGGGACTTTTTTTTTTCTTTTGACTCTAGGAATGGGACTTTTTCTTTTTCCCATAGCCACAGAAAATATTTATCGTATGTGGGCTATTCAGAGTATTTTATTGTTAAGTATAGTCATGATTTTTTCAACTATTCTGTCTATTCAACAAATAAATAGCAGTTCTATATATCAATGTGTATGGTCTTAGACCCTCGATAATGATTTTTCTTTAGAATTCGGCTATTTAATCGATCCACTTACTTCTATTATGTCAATGTAAGAGAGCTTAGATTGAATTGTTATTGATATACTAATTCAATTCAAGCTCTTAGAATTAGAATAAGTTCAACAGTGGATCACAAAATCTTGGTCATCTTCTCTATCAAAATAACGGGGAGTCTATTTTAAAATCATTCACCCTACACCCACCCTAGAGTGTATGCTTTAACAGGAATCACACAAAGGTAGATTAAAAACCTCTGGTAAAATGCCCGCCCATCACCAAGTGGATAAAGTACATTACATAGTCTAGGGATTGGCGACTAACCCGTTTAGTGACTTTGGCACTAGACATTCCCAAAATAGATACTATTGGGTTGGGTCAATTCAATAATAGACGTCTATTGGTATTCCATCCTTTCTTCTTATTTTAGGGCCTATCCAAAAGAAAATACAGTACTTCTTGGTCATGAATTTCTAAATTGGCTATTCACTGTTCAAGAATTCGTTTTTGGACAATTCATACCATCTATACACAATATTTTGATATAAGATTTCAATTCTTTTGTGTTTCAATAGTAACATATTGTTCTATGGAGCTAAGGTCCAAAATATGGCAGAAAAAAGCGTTTCCACCACTTTACCAACTAATTAATTCTGTTCCACTTAATCTATTTTTCATAGCCACATATCTTTCTAGTTAAGGAATGGGAAATCTTTATCCTATTACATGAATCCAATTTTCATTTCATCCAGGAAAGACATCTTTTTCTTAACAATATCTTTATCATTTGATCCAATAGTGTTCCGTTAGATAGGAACAAAGTTGATAAATACTGATCACTCTCAGATTGAGTATTAAAATGGAAAGATCCATTAGATAATGAACTATTGGTTCTAAGCCATCTTTAACGATTAATCAACAATTCAAAATGCTTTTCTTATATGTTCTTGATAAACCAGTATTTATATATAGATGTAGGAGAATTTGTTTGGGAAGTAAGAAGTCCCTTTGATATCTCTTCATCTATAAATAATTCTCGATATGAAAACACTAAACCAGGGAGCTAATCTTTGAATAGGAAAAAGAGCAAATCTGTAGGGTCCCAAATGAATTGTCTTATTTGAAAAAGTCTTTGTTCTTTGGAAGATCTATCTCGTGTTTGGTATTACATGGTTCCGCTCTACAAGAAATCTGAATCATTCTCTTGAAGCTCATCCTCTTCACCATAAATGATCCACTTGCCTCAAAATGACCTAGACCAATAGAGATATCCTAATTTATTGGGCCTTTTGATACGATAAAATAGAAAGCCCCAAGGGCACCATATTCGAGGAGCCTAAACTATGTGATTGAATAAATCCTAGGGCACCATATCAGTTCAGGGCACCAATTTTCTACTAGATATAGATAGATAGATATAGGATCTGTGCTACAACCCTTCATATCTAATAGAAAATAATCCCATGATCCTGAACTGATCTTACCTAGGATCACAATTTTCAAGTTGTTCTATGAAGAGCCGATCTATGTGAATTAGTATCTATAATTGATTTCTTCTATATAATAATAATTGATAGGGCCTCTTTGGTAAGTGCTACAAGATCTCCTGCATTGGATCCCATGGTTATGGACCCGAATATGTTAGTATGGAACATTTCTTTTCCAAGTGAAATCCCTTCATATACGAAAGAGTGCAAAAGTGATTTTGTTGTTATGGAATAAAAAGCCTTCATATCTTAATGTACATATTTAATTTATTTGGAGCTATTAGAGTAGGATTCACTTTTTAGGAAATATGAGTCAAAGCAATAACAAGAATATTTCTAGTAGAACATTTTTTGGAGAGATGGTTTACTAATAGATCGAGGGATAAGTAATTTGACTTATTCACATCTAGATTATGAATATTTGGAATCCATATTATGCAAGGAGACATTGCTTTTGCTAATTCGAATTGAAGAGTGATATCAAATTAGTCTATTTCTAGCATCATATCCATAGTTAGAAGTTTTAGCTCCATATCAAGGTTATGATCGATATTATCACTAGCATCAATATCATCACTATCATTAATATCATCACTATCATCAATATTAATATCATCAATAAGAAAACCTTTAGGCTTGTTATCCAAAAACTTGTTCAGAAATATCATAATGAAAGGAACATAGGAGTTTGTCACTAGGCATTTGACCAAATAGGAACATCCAGTTTCTACAGAACTATTACTAAAATCCCTCTATAGGAGATAAGGCTAAGCGAACACGAGATGAAAAATGCAATGTATTAGTCCCACATGAAGTTTGTGAATAAATGATTATCTGATAATAAGCAAGGAATACCCGTCTTTCTACTAAATAGCATGTATTGAAAGCATAATTCAATAGATATTTTTTATGAATATCAACTAAGTATCATAAGTACATTGCTCTTGATTGTTCAATCATTTGATAACTAGAGTCAATCTTTGATAAATGATCACTATGAGTCAGACTCAATAGAATTTGATAAATCCTTTTTTCTATCGTTATGGCAGAGAACCGAACCAAGAATTCTCTTTCATTATCATCAATCAAATTACTATTCATGACCCAAAATTCTATTTTATCATCAATCTAATCCCTATTCACATTTTTTTTCTTAACAATGAATAGATCACTTTACTTGTATGGCTTAGATGTCTTGTATTTCTTGAAAAAATGATTCAATTGATGGGATTTGGTATGAGATCAATGAGATTGATATTCAAATATTTCTTCTTAGAGCATATTAATTTGGCCCAATAAGCGGGATCAAGCATGTTACCGCCCATTTCTTTTAGAGAACCTACCAATTTTTCCAGAGCAGCTAGAAATAAATTCTGTAACAAAAAAAAATTCAGTGTAGATGTAGGATACCTATCTAGAATTTTTTGCAACTCAATCATAGATGATGGAATCATCAAAGATTTGACCTTTTTGAACTCCGTATGTAACTCGCTAGAGGCTCGAAAAATAAAGAGAAGATGTGTATAAACAAGATGTCCGGCAACAAGAAGAAGAAAAAGGATTGAATAGAGGAAATCCCAAACATTTGTCGATTTCTAATATGTTGATGTTAATGATGACTCATTATTTCGATGAGTCATTTCTTTGGACAGAAGAAGATTATCCAAATACTTACTCAAAATCTCACTTATCAGATTCTATTGTGGAAGACACCATTTTTTCTGAAAAATTCACCATGATATACTTAATTCATGCATAATATCATGAAAAACAGACATAAATTTTTGACTGCTATTTAGTATTGGCAATAGGTCTGAAAAAGTATCTAAAAATATCAAATTTATATATTTGTACCCTTTTGAAGTATGAAATAATAGCGTATATGTTTGGAATAGATTCCATTTTAAGAGAGTCAAAAAAGCACAATCTCATTGAAAGGTTCTATACATCTATCCTTTCTCAACGCATTTCTTTAGACAAAGACTCTATTTTCCCCTCTTTTCATATGGTAACTATTTCTTATAACATAGAGTGTGAATCAAACTGATGTTTAAATTGAGATACTGATGCAAGTTCTTCCCTTCTAAATCAAGTAGATCTATATTTGAAAGAGGTTGACAATAAATTTTTTCAAAATTGACTCTTTGTCCCTCTGTTAGAGGTGTTCCAGAAATGTCTGTGATTGAGTAAATAGTTCTACAAATGAATGGATAGTTCCAAGAATGAATATATTGTATCGACTTGGAAAATGGAAAGATTTATACAAGTTATACATTTTGTCACCACTTTATGGAAAATCATTAGGTATGAATATTTTAGATACCTATGAATCGATTGGTTAAATAGTATCTCTCCCCCCAAAAACATGTTTTTTCGGCAATGCACAAAAAACATATTTTGTTGTGATTGAACAAGATATTGAGGAATTGTCCATACGTAAAATCATAATTATTGATATGGGTTTTTTCCACAGAAAAATGGAATCTTGTGTTACAATAGAAGCTGAAGTGATGTGGATTATTCAAGAATCAAATTTGATTTGCTTTATAAAAAGAAGATATCATCGAACTTCTATGAAATGGTTTCATGGGATTCAGCCAATTGTCTTAATTGTTGAATATCATTGAGAAATAGGAATCCGCATTATCAAAGGATTTCCTACAATTATTTCTAGTATGGAATAAGTCAATTATCCACTTTGGTATCTTATTGAACAAAAAGGATGTCCTCTATTGATCAATAATTTTAATTTTTAGGAAGTATCATGATCATCTAATAAGAAAGATTTTTATTTTTTCAAATGAACAATTTGAAGACCTATTGATCTTCACAACTGATTGTAGAGTTGATCTTTCAAATCTTTCAATTCATAGATCTAGATCTCAGACCTATGAATGAGGATATTCTTGAAACTCACGCACAAAAAAAAGAAAGTGAGTTTGACAAAATGAAAAGAAACTTGGACAAAAAAAGAAGTGACTTGGACAAAAAAAATGAAATGGTTTAGAAAAATATTTTTTATCGATAACCTCAAACCAATAAATCAAATATTGATTAATATATAATTAATCAAACACTATTTGAAAATAACTCTTCTGCTCAGAAATGAAATGTTCCAAGAAATTCTTGCTCCCATCGGACCATTTATATCTATATGCATTAGGATCCCAATTAATGGATCTCTCAATTCAAGAAATCAAGATAAGAGGATTGAACCATTTCTTCTAACTCTTTTTCTAATTCGATAAATGTCGGTAAATCGTATATTTCATTAGAGTTATATGATTTAGAGTTTCTTTTCTACTTTGATCTCTTTGAATTCTATATTTGAAATTGATTGGATCTATTCATTAAAAAGAATTGATTTAATACATTTCTTATGTACCTATAGGAACTATATTGGATTTGAATCAGATTTTGGATCAATCTCTATTGATTAACTGCCTCCATTATGTTGTTGCTAGCAAATACCATTATTTTTGGTTTTGGATCTTCCAAATCATTCCTGTAGGAGATCTGGACCCATTTTTTTTATCCTTTGAGAAAAAAGATTCCTTCTCATCATAAAAAATAGGAGGTAGAACCAACAAAGATTTCTTTTTTGATTTGTCCTTGGCCTCATTTAGGAATAATTTTTGATCTAATCCATAGGAATCAATAGAAAAGGTAAATCACTCATAATACACCAAATCCGACTTGATTAGTGATAGAGTGAATAGATTTGTCATTTCTTGAAATCTCTCTTTTGATTCAAAATCATGGTGTAACATGTATCTTCCCATGTTCCAGTCATGGAATAGATTAAATAAATTAAAAGATGGATTTTTGTTCAAGAATGAAATCTTATTGGAACTGTTTATATCTGGTTCATCCTTTAGAACCTTATCACACCCCAAATATGATGAAATAGGATAAATTGAGACAACATTTTGTAAATGCGTAATTATTTTGAATATATTAACTAGTTCTTTATTTTTCGATCTCCTGGAAAGGACAAAAGACAGATCTTGTTGTTTTTTCAATAATTTCTGATCTCTAGTAGACCTCTTAGTTAGATTCAAACCCAATGAAGTTTTGACCATCTATCGAAGAAAAAAGAACAAACTAATCTTGTAGGATTCCCAAGAAATTCTTTGATTTCTTTCAAAAGCTGATGATTAATCATCTGCTTCTTATGTTCTGTGAATAGTCAGGATATTGAGGAATATCTAGAAAGGCATTTTGGGAATCGATTTGATTCTATCTCTGTTCTTTCCATTTGAAGAAAGGATCCCAAAGAATCAATCTTTCTTTTAGTGGTTGAATCTCTCTTTGATTGATCAATATGTGATATTCTGAATCCTCATTACTAATGGAATCCAAATGATCTCAGGATTGATCAGAAGATCTTTACAGTTGGCTAGAATTCATTACTTGGACAAAATTGGATCTTTTGGAATCATATTGAATATTTAACGATACATTTTGTACCTTTCTAAAAGACCGATCCTTGTTTACCAACCTCGCATTGTCTAACTAAATCAAATTCTCTCTCGATATGTTCCTCAAAAAATTCAATTTGTGCGGATTCTTTCCCCAACTAATGAAGAGATCTTAGCAAAATTGCCACATATGAAATTGAACATAATTTTGCAAAGAAATAGCCTACTTGTTTCATGAGAAGAGATGAGAAATATACTCAATATCATTTGATTGAAAAGTTGACCCAGCCCTTTGTTGTACAAAGAAACCTTCCACTTCAATTGGCATTTTGTCATGAAAAGCATACATAAGATAAGAAACCCAATGTTTCACTAAGATTTTGAATAGTGGTCTTAAATTCATGTTGATTTTATTTCGTCTCTTCTTTATAGAAAGACGATCAAATAATTTCCAATTGTAGTCTTTTCGGATCAGATCATCTATATAATATATAAAAATAAACTCTAGATATTTGATATCTTTCTCTTTGAATAAGATATCAATTCTAACAACGGTTTCATTCGATATCTTACAACTAGAATCCCTTTTTTTTTATCCAGTTAGTCTACCACCGTGAACCCTAGTTAGATTCAAGCATGCTACACTTTTGAGTTATTAGGAGAACCCAAGTACTCTCTTTTAGATTTAGGAAACAACTCTCAAAGATATTTTTTTCTTTTGGAAGATACAGGAGTGAAACAATCAACTTATTGATATTAGAAAACCCAACCGATTCTTCTAATGTATTATTTCTAGGTCTAATGGAATTCATTGGTGTAGGAAAAAGTCCCCTCAAATAGAGATTTTTTCTTTCAACTATATTTTAATTGTTAATACAATATATAAAAACTGTTACTACAAAGAGTACCTTTGATCTGAAATATTGATTGCTTGTTAAACCTTGTAAATTATGTGAAAATAGGCTACTCAAAATTTGGGGGGTCAAAGAGTTTTAGAAAATGCTATTAGTGGAAAAAATATGAATGAAAGACCCCACTAAATTGAATTGGGTCCATGAATATAATAAATAGTGAGAATTCTTAATCTTTCTCAATATCTCTGTCAATTTAAAAATCCAGGATTTGAATTACTGTCCTTTTATTGATTCCTCCTAAATTGCATTGATATATCCTAAAGATTGTATTTCAATTGGAATTTGGTTATCCATCATATACGATGATCATTGCTAAGCATCCATGGTTGAATGGTTAAAGTGCCTAACTCATAATTGATGAATTTGTAGGTTCAATTCCTACTGGATGCACGCCAACCCTCCAATAAGTCTATTAGAATTAGCTCTATATCAATGGAATCTCATTATCCATACATAACGAATTGGTGTGGTACATTCATATCATAATATATGAATAGTAAAAACTAGCTTTCTTATTGAGACTAAAACTCATGGAGAAGAAAATAGATTTATGGATGGAATCAAATATGAAGTATTTACAAATAAAAGTATTCAGTTATTGAGAAAAATTCAATATACGTCTAAGGTTGAATCAGGATCAACTAGGACAAAACTAAAGCATTGTGTCCCTTGCTCTTCGACGATGTCCTCAGCATCGAGGAACATGTACTAGGGTGTATGTGTGACTCATTTAGATCATGAGCTGACACAAAAAAAGCAAGAAAATTGCTTTCAAGTATGAATGATCAATACCAGTGAATAGAAGAGAATGAAAAAAGGAACCCTATTCACTATCTAAAAATAAGCAAATCAATCCCTCTATTGTGTAGAAAGTTTATGGTTTCCATTGCTGCAAATACAATTACCTTAAGATGAGAAGCAATTCTCTATTGGTAGTAAATGGTTATCCATTAAGCACAGAAAATTTTATTGAAATTAAAAAAAAAACATAAAAATGAAGTTCTCATTCGATCAAGAATGGACTACAAGGGTCAGCTACCCCGCTAACTTTCATGTTAAATACTGTTACTATATAGGTGGGTCTCATTGTTAAAGACTTGTTATTGGATAATTCATGGGTAGAGCCAAAGAGTGTGGTGTGAACTATACAAGTTACCAATAACATTGATTAAATGAATTACAGGCTCCGGTGTATAGAGAAGATCTTACTATTTAAGAAGTAACCATAGAAATTATGGAACCCACTATTTCTTTATCCATTTAATTTATATTTTTTTATTGACTATATTTTTGATACTTAGCAAAAGAAAATTTCTTATTTCATTTGTATTTCACAATAAAATATCTAAAAAATGAAAAAATTGTGGTCGAGAACGTTATAGTAGCCAAAGCTATTGGAATTTGTATTTTATACATTGGAAAAATCTGTTTGGTTATTAATAAACTAAGACGGGGAAAAGAATAACTGAAAGAAAAAAAATCAATTAGTTATTAGTCAAAGTTTTATTTATTCAATGACTAGAATTAAACATGGATATATAGCTTGAAGACGTAGAAAAAAAATTCATTTATTTGCATCAAGTTTTTGAGGGGCTCACTCAAGACTTACTCAAACTATTGCTCAATAGAAAATAAGAGCTTTGGCTTCAACTCATTGGGATAGGGATAAGCAAAAGAGAAATTTTCATCGTTTGTGGATCACTCAGATAAACGCAGTAATTCGAGAAAGGGAAGTATCCTATAGTTATAGTAAATTAATACATAATCTATACAAAAGATAGTTGCTTCTTAATCATAAAATACTGGCCCAAATAGCTATATCAAATAGGAATTGCTTTTATATGATTTCCAATGAAATCAGAAAAGAAGTAGACTGAAAAGAATACGCAAGAATAATTTAAATTGAGTTTGCTAGAGAATGAACTCCATGAAGTTGGAGTCAAAATTACTATGTAAAAATATGCTAAAGTAGCCAAAATTAGTGAACACATTCAATAAAAAAATCACTTTTGTTCCGATTCATTTTTTTCTTATGACACGATAATAAAATCTATATTCTTGTATTTGTCAAACAAAACACTAATCCACATTTGAGGTCGGATTGGAATTCTAATTCAAGTGAACAAAGAATATGCCTATTTATTTTTGGTTCTAAAACTAGTAGTTCTAGCGGTCGACTCGGTTCTTTCAAATAGTTTCTCATTATCGAGAAAAGGTAACAAAGATAAAATATGAGAATGTTTTATAGCAATAGTAATTAATCGTTATTGTTTCAAGGTCGATCTATACACTCATCTAGATAATAATTTTCCTTGTTCACTAATAAATCGACTAATTAAACTCATGTTTCTATATTCAATTCGATCCCTCTATTGAATTGAGGGCAAACGCTTACGAAAAAATCGCTTGGATTTAAGAAAAGGTCACTTGGATTTATCCATGGTTTGTTTGTTTAGTTTATTTCTTATCCCAAAAATCCTATTTCTTAATTGTTATTTTAACCCCAAATAGGATTATTTTTTATTTAAATATGTTCTATTTATATTTCAATATGTTCTATATAATGCCATTTTTCCCCTTTCAAGGATAAGACATACTTGGTTCGATCTATTTCTTTATTTCCCCATGAATCATATGTTTGTAACAATAGGGGTAGAATTTTCTCAGTTCTAATCGATTAGGCGTATTGTGCCCATTTTATTTGAAAATGCTTGTTGATACATTTTTAACATTGTTTCGGATACTATTGATACATTTTAAAATCACTGTTACTCGTGTATCTTTACTCTTGGCCATGAACCTCCTTTGGATTTTTATTTATTCAACTCTTCTATTTTCATTCAAAACAAAGAAAGGAAGATAAAATACAAGTTACTAACTTAAAATCCAACTGCAAGACATCAAAATCAATAAAGTAATAATAAATCAAAGAAAAGCTATAGTAATAATAAGTAAGACAATGATTTTGAAACTCTATTTCAACCTGAAGGACTATATTACATTAAGTTAAAGATCTTATATTCTTGTCCTAGACCCACATTTTCCTACTCTACCCTTGTGCCTCGATTATTAATATTCATTTAATTTGAATTTGAACTTGAGTCTCATAGAAGTTGAATCCACATTTTTTTTTCTCTTTCATCCATTATTCTAAAAATTAGAAAAAAAAAGGAAAGAAAAGAGAAAAAAGAGAGGAGGAGTGATTAGTCATAGATATTTGATTGTATCTCTAATCTTATTCATTCCTTCCAATGTCAATAACTAGAGTGAAAAAAACAAGTGGAATGTCAATGCATTTGGGAAAAATATGATTAATCTCCATCAATAGACTTGTTAAATCCCCTAACCATAGCGTACTTAGTACTGAGGCCATGGAGAGATATGTTTTTAGATCTTGCATTGAAAAACCTTCTTTTTAATTTATTATAATACATAAAGATAATGTATATATGATCAAATGCCTATGTAGTTAAGGGCCACTTAGAGTTGAACACAGAATCCTTAATTCAAATTGAAATGTACAATGATCTATAAGAGTTTTCTTTTCTTAAAATTAAAACAGAAGAAAAAATACATCCTCTCTTAGTGAGTAGTTCCCAAAAATACTCATTTATTTTTATGATGGGTTCTATATTTCATATATATATATATATATATAATAAGTCTTTTACTTTTCTTATTGTTATATTCTATGTTAAATAAGACCAAAAAGATGAAATAGGCAGAAAAATTGCATTTCTCAATAGAGGAAATAGGGATGTGGAAAACAAGACAATAATTCTCTACAATGATACTATAGAACAATTGAAGGGATGTGGCACAACTTGGTAGCGCATTTGTTTTAGGTACAAAATGTCACGCGTTCAAATCCTGTCATCCCTACCTATTATTGCTCCTTTGAGCAATAACAAGGAATCAATTGAGATTAATTCAAATTGCATGGAATCATTCATTTTTATGAAATTGTAGAATATATGCATACAAAATGGATTAGGGTTAGAAAAAGAATCCTTTTCTTTATAGTCTTTTCTATTCTAATAAGAAAGCACTCTTAGTTTAGTTCGGTAGAAAGCAGATCTCCAAAACCTGATGTCGTAGGTTAAAATCATACAGAGCATATTTTTTCTCCATAGATCGAATTAGGCTAAAATGGATTCAGTCACTTGCACAACAATTCAAATTTAACCTCATGTAGATTAAAGAAAAGAGGAGCCCAATCAAAAAAAAAAAGTGTTAATTAATCAAAGGTGTAACTGATCACCATGCCTATGTTGTAAATATATAGTTATGAATAATCCAGCCAAAGTAATAGGTATTAGACCTAACATGATTCCAAATGGAAAAACATCAATCATTTCAATTTTTTGAAAAGGAAAAAAAAAAGAGGTAATATCTATACCTAAATGTTAATCCAAATTAACGTGAATCTCAATGACCAAGAATTAACAATTGACGTAGTAAGTAACTATAGAATACGTGGAATCTCATAGAAGGATTTTCTTTCTAAATTGTTTCTTTCAAATAGAAATTTTAAATTAGTTGTATCTTGCTCAAACCAATAAATAGAGCTAAAGTTACAGTTTAAGACAGTCGTAGAAAACCAAAATAACTAGTTATAGTAAGCTTGAAAGGGCTAAATGAAATATGGTATTGTTATACAAATGTTTCTAAAGTATTTACCTAAGTTTCCATTTTTGTGAAATAAAAGGTTATACGAAATTACCATTTGAAAGAATAAGTTCAGTTGAAAGTTTTTGATTCATTTATCATTATAGACTGCACGAACAAAGATAAAGTAACAGACATATAAAACCAAACTGATTCATCATTTCTAACTTCTAGTCATCTGGCGATTCTTATCAACTGAGTTGTTGAGCTTAAACTAATAATACAAACTAGATCGTGTAACTTCTTTTAAAAATGAAACTCTTTTTGAATTATTATTTGTGAATTTCATTATTATGGAATACAATTTTTCCTTTTCTTATTTCCATATTTTAAAATATAGTCTCATCATTGTAGCTAGATCAAGATTTGGATTGAGATCCAATCCAACAATTCATTTCAACTATTGATTCCAATTATTTTATTCTATCTTCGCTTTCTTTCATCAATAAGATCTACTACTCGTATTTGTTATTGGATGATTAACGAATTCCTTAAAATGAAAAGGGCGGTGGGGATTCCAACAAAAAATAGTCTCTACAACCATGAAAAGTAAATTTCTAGATCTCGCATTTACTTAAATGGCGGAAATATGATAATCTCTTTCATTGTAACAATTTTCTATTAAATACAGCATCATTTTACATCAACAGGTAAAGGAAAGAAATAAATAAATTACTTAACACTTCCTTTCAATACTGATTCAAATTGTGTTGCTGTGTTAGAAAAGGATAGCTATACTGATTCGGTGTACTCTAAAGATGCCCTCAGTACAATATTGATAATCCTACGAAGATCAAATTTCATTTATTACCTTTTACTGATCTCATCTTTTACGGGATCGATCCCATTTGATTGTACAAGAATATGTGGAGTCAAGCATGTCTAGAAGCACATGAGAATATTATTTTGCTGATATTATTACTAGTATTCGATATTTGGTCATTCATAGCATTACTATACTTGCTCTATTCATTGTGGGTTGGTTATTTGTTAGTACCGGTTTAGCTTATGATGTATTTGGAAACCCTCAGCAAAATGAGTATTTCACATAGAGCTAACAAGGAATTCCATTAATAAATAGCCATTTTGATCTTTTGGAACAACTCGATGATTTTAGTAGATAGTTTTAGGAGGCCCTACTAAAATGAGTATAGATCAAACTTATCCAATTTTTATAGTACGATGGTTGGCTGTTCATGGCCTAGCTTTACCTACCATCTTTTTTCTGGGGTCAATATTAATAATGTAGTTGTCTGTTCTTCCTCAATAGTTCGTTATTCAAAACTATACTGGCTTTCAAGATCAAGCCCATCAACCACTCAGCCATCTCTCCAAAAGATAATTTTTATTTTATTCTTCTGAATAGAACATGGCCATAGGGGGAAAAACTGTTACTATTTATAGAAAATTTCAAGTGTGAATCTACAGATCGATCTATCTATTCATATATAGAATCTAGCATGCTCATTTAGGAAGTAAAAAATTCCATTTCCCTTGACTCTAAAATAGAGTGGTCAAAGGGTTAGTAATAAGTCCAATCGATTCGTGGTAAACTAAAATCCCTTGCTGATGTATTTTCTTATAATTTTTTGGCTAATAGGGAGATCAAATGGTATAGTTTATTTGT
>JACGDI010005505.1:398533-460241 GCA_014898725.1 Jacaranda copaia
TTTTCTTGGTTGTCAAACATGTTACAATTTAATAATAAGCCCCAAAAATACAATGAAAAAAATTAAAGAGGGGTCAAATTTCTTAGATGAAAAAAATTACAATTCAAATTCTTTATATTAATGAAATAATTGGAATCATTCTGAAGAGAGTCTCTAGCCCAACATTGCACAAATATGATCTAGGTATTTATTATCATATATATGTGGATATATTGTGTATCATGAACAAAAAATATGAATATAGTTGAATGTATAATTTTTGTTTGCCAATGAGAAGATGCGGGTTCGATTCCCGCAATTCGCCCAAGATAAAGTAATATTTTGAATATGCTAAAGGATTGGGTATAGTTGGTCATGATGGTGTAGTTAGTCTATCCCCTCTTTTTTTCTTTTCCTAATACCCCCTAAAAAGGGGTAATTTATTAAACTATGAAATGTTACCCTGCCATAATGTGATGTGCTTACAATTCCAATAAAAAGTAACCTATCCAATAGTATTTAACATCCAAAAAACTACCAAATGAAATGCATCCCATGCTGAAATATCACAAGTATCCCTTCGGCCCGAGCTATCGCATGAAAAATTATAACCAAAATCCTTTTTATCTGGCATTAACTTGGATCCGCATGCATCTAAAGCACCTTTTACTAAGATCAATATAGTTGTATGTAAACCCAGAGCAATAGCATGATGAACCAAAAAGTCTTTAGAACCTATTGTTAAGAATAATGAATTAATATGTTCATTAACAGCATTTAACCAACCGGGCAACCAGATGCTTCGACTCGCATTGAATGCCGAGCTACTCATTGAAGATAAAAGTACATCAAACCCATATTAAGTTTTACCATGAGCTGATTGTATCCATTGTGTAAAAATGGGTACGATCAAAATTTATCATTTTGAAGTACCAAAAGCAAGCATGACATCATTATGAACATAAAGTCCCAAGGTATAGAATCCTAGAAAGAGGCCGACCCAACTTAAATGAGATATGATATCTTCCTTATGGTCTAATTTTCATGCCAATACATTATCTTCACTGTGCTCCAGGTTATAATCTCTAATGAAAAATATAGCTCGATGAGCAAAAGCTTCTGTCATGATGAATCCTACGATATATTAGTGATGCATATATAATGCAGCTTGAGTAGTAAAGTCTTGTGCTAAGAATACATAAGCAAGTAAAGAGTACATACATTGAGCTACCAAGGAGGCAATAACCCCTAAAGAAGTTAGAGCAAGGCCTAATTGAAAATGAAGTGAATTATTGATTGTATCATAAAGACCCTTATGCCCATGTCCCAATTGCCCTCCCAGAGGAATATTTGCATCTAAAAAATCCTTCATACTATATCCAATCCCAAAATTAGTTCTATACATATGACTAGTAGCAAGAAAAAAAAAGCAATAGCTAAATGATGATGAGCAATATCAATCAACCATAAACTTTGTGTTTGTGGATGGAATCCCCCAAAAAGAGTTAGAATAGAAATTCCTACTCCTTGAGAGACCCCTAATAAATGACTACTTAAATCAGGGTCTTGACCATAAAGATTTCAATGCCCTATAAAAAGTGGGCCTAACCTTTGGGGATGCAGTAATACATCTAAGAAATTATTCCATTGAACTTACTAAATCTCTTGTCCAAGCTAAAAAATTACGCTAAAGAGTCCTAAAAAATGCTTATTTGGATGAGATTTGGCATTTGTGAACCACAAAATGCTCAGTTTCCTTTTAAGTAAGTGTAGCCAACTTGCTGTTAAGGATATGGCAGAAAGAAATAAAAGAAAAAGAGTTGCAGTATAAAGATCTTCATTAGTGCATAAATCAATTGTATACTACCACTAATAAATACCAGAATAAGCGATATTCACTAGGCTAAGAGCACCCCCTTGAGTAAAAGCTTCCACAGTTGGTTAGCCAAAATGAGGATCCCAAATTACATAAGCAATAGGTCATACATGTAAAGGGTCTAGTACCCATGATTCAAGATTTCCTTGCCAAGCTACATGAAATAGATTTTTGGAAGTCCATAGAAATATTATTGCAAATTAACCCAAGTGAGAAGCAAAAATATTCTGATAAAGATGATTCTTAGTAATGTCATCATGACTTTCAAAGTCATGTGCGGTAGCAATACCAAACCAAATATGATGTATAGTAAGGTCCTGAGCTAACCCTTGGCTAAACTTTGAAAATTTTAATGCCATAAGGCCTTTCAAATCCTCCTAGCCATTATCCTATTATAATAATTCTTTCTAGGAAGAGTACCTATGCTATGGCAACTCCACCAGAAGGTAATGTGTTACTCCTATAGCATGTCCTTATACAATGCTCAAAGCTCTTGGCTGAATAGTAGAAGCAACTTTTAATTTATTATGAGCCCAAATGATGGATTCAATAAGTTCTTACCAATCACCACATACACTGAATAAAAATATTAAACTAAAAGCCCATACAAAATGAGCACCTAGGAAAAAAGGCCATATGCAGATAATGAAGAACTATAAGAAAGAATTACTTGGGATCTTGTGCCCATAAGAAATCTCAGAGCTACCCATTAATAGTAATAAAACTCTGCACGAAGTTTTCTCTTGTGAAATGAGTTACTACCAATTGATCACTTATATTTCCTCAAACGCCTTATTGCATTTTACAACTACTATGAAATATGACTACCAAAATAGAATTGTACATCCAGAATAGTCCTAAAAAGACATGATCCCAAACCAATACTTAGCATGTACCCCTTTTTCTAAATCCATCACAAGGAAAACAAAAACCAAGATTTGCTTTATTCGGTGTCAAATGGAAGCTATGAACAAATAAAATACCTTTTGAGAAGTATCAATATCATGAAATGAATTGTAAATGCATGGATATGATGTACCAAAAAATTCATGGTTCTTAACAAAATAAGTAACAAAGCCACTTTGCCACCCAATGCTACTAAATCACCATGCCTAAGTTAAATTGGTGTTTTCCATTACTCTAGGGAGCCATTGCATTGAGTGCTAAAGTGTGGGTGTTTTGTATCCATTAAGCAAAAATGAGTTATATTTGTATAGAGCTATTTGAAAACATATCTTGAGGATGCCCTAAGGTACTGATAATATGATTATGAATATACAAAAAAAAACTGGCTAAGCCTAAAAATATACATGCCCAGTTGAGATGTGATATGATTGCATCACGCTGTTTAAGGACACGATCTAATGGATCAATGTATTGAGTAGTTAGATCATAGTTTCTTACCATAAAAATGGCTGCATGCACAGCAACACCAACTATGAGAAATCTACCAATACATATGTGATGTGTGAACAATGACAATTGCATACTCTAGTCAGTAGCTAGATATGGATAAGGCAGCATAGAATACATATGGTGAGCTACAACAATGGTTAAAGGCCTAACATGGCTAGGTTAAGAGATAATTGAGCATGCCATGATGTTTCTTAAGATCTCATATAGGCCTTTATGGCCATGGCCTGTAAATAGACCTTTATGAGCTTTTAAAATATCTTTTATGCCATGACTAATGTCCTAGTTGATCCTATACATGTGGCCCACTATCAGGAATAGAATTGCAATAGCTAAATGATGATGTGTAATATTGGTCAACCATAGACCCCCAATTACTAGATCTAATCCTCCATGAAAGGTAAGAAATTCCGCATATTTTGACGAATTCAAGGTGAAAAAAGGGGTTGCTTCCTTGGCAAAACTTAGGTAAAGTTGAGCTAAAGATCATTATCCAAGATAAATTCATGAGGAAATGGTGTCTCTTTAGGATCTACTCCAGCGTTTAGAAATTAGTTAATCGATAAAGATACATATACTTGATGCCTTACCCAAGAAGGAGGCCCAAGTCCTAATAGCTTCATTAAATAATGATTCAACATAGATTTTACAACTTGAAACCAAGCTAATTTTGGGGTTGCTTTATTATAATGAAACCAACCAGTAAAAAGCATTAATGCTACAAAGACCAATGTACTAATTATAGTACAATAGAGTTGTAATTCACTAGTTATTCCAGATTTTAGCCAAATCTTAAAAAAACCAGAGGTTATTTGTATTTCTCAAAAACTACTGTCCACATCACCATTTAATATTTCTTAGCTTACTATTAGCCAAACCACCTAGGTACTTAGCCTAATGTGAGTTGGATCACTTAGCCATATTTCATAATTGAAAAAATGAGCATTGTGGAAATACATGCCACTCAACTAAAGAAAGATGATAGAGAGTTGACCGAAATGGGCACTAAATACTTTTTGAGAAATCTTCTCCAAATCATTGGTATGGCTATCAAAATCGTGAGCATCAACATGTAGGTTCCAGATCCAAGTGGTAGTATCAGGTCCTTTAGATATTGTTCTTAAGAAATGACCTGGTTTGGCCCATGCCTTGAAAAACATTTTTATGGGATCCTTAGCTACCAAAATTTTTACTTTTGGTTCCGACAAACGAATAATCATTGAGTCCTTCTCTTTCTAGACAACCTATACAAAAAGACCTACCAACAGTTAAATAATTGATAAACCTTTGAGAGATATTTCCATAATTAGTTTGTTTCTCTTCTATTTTTCTATCTCCTATTTATTTATTTTTTTTAGTTCTTTACTATAGCAATTATGATCTAGAAATTGATTTGGAGCAACTGCTCAGATTTATTATGACATAGTCATGAGGCGCTCAACAGACCTTTTGAATCTCATAAAATCTTTTTGTAGCTTTGCATTGATGCAAAAGCAATCATTTTGTACAATGTGATGATATGAATTACTCTATTCCAGATCACACGAGCAGCCATCACTAAGAAACATCATGATATATATTTAAATAAATTCTAATAATTTAGTTGTTAATTTAGATATTTAATTTAGGTTTCTTTATATTAGTTTTAATTAAAATTTGTTTTAAGAAAATATTAATAAAAAAATATAGAAGTCTATTTTGTACTCTATCCCTTATTTTATCCTTATGAAATATCAGATGAAATAGAATGCTTGGAAGGGATATAATGAAATTCTTTGATTGGCTCTTTCCATAAAGCAAAGGAATGACCTTTTTTTTTATTTGACTGATGCAGCCAAAAAATAATTATGAATTTTAATTTTAAAATAAGTGAGCAAACACCCAAGTTTAGGAATCTAATGGGTCACACATAAAAGCCAATTGCATTTCCTACCTGATGAAGGAGAATTTTTCAAGAGTTAGAAAATTGCTTGCTTGATCGCTTTTGGAGGTTGGCATAATTAAAGCCATTTTGGCTTGATCAATTTAATTGTTAAATTGATCAAATAATATAAAGAGTCAAATTGGACCAATAATTAAAGAGTTAATTATTTAATGCCACATGACCATCAATTGGGCAAGTTAGCTTAGAGAGTTAAGTTAACTATGACAAGTTTAAAGAGTTAAACTAATTGACTTATGAGTTAAGTCAAAGGTTAATTAATTAAATAAAAGTGTTTAATTTAATTAATGAGAAGAATTAATTTTCGAAAGGAAAATTCAAATTTGCTAACTAAGTAAGCTAGTTAGCAGCACTCCTTGAGGATGGTGTGATGCCCACCTTGGGATCACACCATCCTCACTCTATATATAGATATAGAGGGAGATAGACATGTTTTCAATATCAATTGTCAATCATATGATACCTTTTTTCTTTTCGCCTATTGTAGATTTTCAAAATCTCCAAAAAAAAGTGGCTAAAATTCTATTTGCATGCATTTTGGAAACTAATAAACTTACCAAGCCTAACTTTCAAGATTGGTTGAGAAACCTTAAGATAATTCTTAACTCTAAAAGAGGACTTATGTCCTAGATCAAAGTCCACCTTACACATTGGGTGATGACCTTTCTGATGAGGCATGTGAAGTGTTCACTAAATTTGTAGATGATGTTCTACAAGTGAGGTGTCTCATGATGGCACCCATGACTAATGAGCTCTAAAAGACTCACGAGCATATGAGATATACGAGTGGATCTACAAACACCTACAAGAGTTGTATGGTATGCAATTGAGACACGAAAGGTTTGTGTTATCTAAAGAGCTTTTTAGGTTAAGGATGAAAGAAAGTTTGAGTGTTTATAATCATAGGCTAAAGATGATTGGACTCATTGAAAAGCTTGGACAACTCGACGTGATCATGGATAATAACCTCTATATGGATCTGATCCTCCAATCATTGTCCCCATCATTTGACCAATTCGTTGTAAACTTTAATATGTCCAAGTAAGAGGTTACAATCAATGAATTGATAAATATGCTAGTGATTGCTAAGGCAATAATGAAAAAGGAAAAGCCTATGATGCTTGCTTTTTTCTCCAAATCGAAAGTTCCAAGAGACCTAAGAAAATGAGGTAAGAGGAAGAAAAGTTTTTCCTTTGAAGGGAAACAACCCAAGAAACGTTTCATGATGATTAAGAAGAAGACTAAGACCAATGAAAACTATTTCTACTATGGTGAAAAGGGGCATTGGAAGAGAAACTGCAAGGCCTACCTTGTGACCCTTGAGAAGGGTATATTTGTCATTCAAATGCATTACACAACTAATTTTTCCTCATGGGTATTCAATACCGTATGTGGTTCTTACCTTTGTAATATATTATAGGGGATGAAAAGAAGAAAGGATCTGTGTGAAAGAGATATGATCCTTCACCTAGGAAATAAAGTAAGAGTTATAGCCACAATCCAAGGTGTAATCAAGTTGAGCTGAGGGAATTCTAGTATTTTGCTTAATCCAGTTTATTATGTATCAAACTTTGTTAAGAACATCATTTCAATTCCTATTCTTGATAGTGAAGAATTAGATTTTTCTATATCAAATGGGATTTTGAAAGCATTAAAGAATGGTTCTTTGATTGCTAAAGGTACATTGATTAATGGATTATACATACTTGATTCTCAAACTTTACTAATGTATATTACAATCAAACAAAAAAAAAAATTGGATAACCAAGAAGATGCCATTCTTTGACATGTAAAACTTGGGCATATCTCCAAAAATAGGATAAACAAGATGGAAACTCTCAAAGCACTAAATGTTAGTGAAATTCAGGACCTACCTACTTATGAATCTTATTTAAAGAGAAAAATAACCAAGGCTCCTTTTGTAAGACAAACAGAGCGCTCCACAAGTTCTTTGGATTTAATCCATATGGATGTTTGTGGTCTACTAAGAGTTAGTGGTAGGGGAGGCTATTCTTACTTCATTACCTTCATTAATAATTATAGTTGGTACGGACATATGTATCTTATGAAGTACAAGTCTGAAGCCTTTGAAAAGTTTAAAGAGTATAAGAATGAAGTAGAAAAGTAAAATAGACTTTGTATTAAAGTTGTTTGATCAAATCGAGAGAGGGATACTTAAGTACCAAATTCTTGGATTATCCAAAGGAGAGTGAAATTCTCTCTCAATAAACTCCACCTAGCACACCCTAAAATAATAGAGTAGTTGAGAGTACAAATCATACCTTATTGGACATAGTGCATTCCATGATAAGCTTTATTGATGTGCCCATATCTTTTTGGGGATACACCTTAGAAACAACGGTGAAGTTACTCAACATAGTACCTTTAAAGTTGGTGCCAAAAATACCATATGAGATATGGCATGGCAAAGCACCCTCTTACCAATATATTAAGGTTTTGGGATCTTCCGTGTATGTGAGATGGATAGGAGGAGATAAGTTGGATAGTAGATTCACCTTGTGCAAGTTTGTGGGATACCTTAGAGAGTCTATGGATTACTACTTCTATGATCCTTCAAAATAAAAGGTGTTTGTTTTGAGGAGTGCCATCATTTTAGGAAAGGATTTTCTATTAGATAGAAATGGAATTGTTGTTGAACTTGATGAATTTCAAAAGGATAATCAAAACCTATAAGCAGTTGAAACAAGCAAACTACAAACCTTGCACACAATCTCTATGAAGGTTGGATTGAATTAAGAAGTAACCAAAATGTTCATATTTCTTTATGAGATGGGCCAATTGGATAGCGATCTGAAGACCTACAAGAAAGTTATGTTAGATATAGACTCAGAACGTTGGCTTAAACCTATAAGATTTGAAATAGATTCCATGTATTCCAACAAAGTATAGACTTTGTTAGATCCACTAAAGGGAATAGTTCCCATTGGTTGCAAGTGGATCTAAAAGTGAAAGATTGGAGTAAATAAAGAGGTGGTGACTTTTAAAGCGCAACTAGTAGTACAAGGTTACACTTAAAACCCCAATATCAATTTTGAGAAAATTTTTCATCAGTCGCTGTGCCTAAGCCTATTCAGATTCTACTTACCATAGTCGCATATTATGATTATGAGATATGGCAAATGGATGTGAAAACTACTTTTTTCAATGGCAACATTGAAGACAAAATCTATATAGAGCAACCATAAAGTTTTATATTTAAGGGAAGTGAGCGAAAGGTTTGCGAACTCCAAAAATTCATTTGTAAACTTAAGCAGGCATTGTGAAGTTGGAACATATGTTTTGACAAGACAGTTAAATCATTTAATTTTGTCAAAAATGTGTACGAACTATATGTGTATATGAAAGCTAATAGAAGTAGTGTACAGTTTATTGTGCTTTATATCAATGACATCCTTCTCAATTAGAATGAGATAGGAATGTTAGAGTGTACTAAAGCACGCTTATCTACTAAATTTTCCATGAAAGGGAGAAGCATCATATGTATGAGGAATACATATCTATAAAGATAGATTTAAGAGGATGTTGGGGCTTTCCCAACTCTATACATTAACAAGATACTAAAGAGGTTTAATATGGAAGAATCCAAGAGAGGGTTCCTTCCCATAAGACATGGCAATCATCTTTCCAAGTCCATGGCCCCCAAGACTTAAGACAAAAGATAAAGACAGTTCCACGTACTATACGCCTCAGCTATAGAAAGCATAATACATGGAGTTCAATGTACTAGACTGGATGTGTCACACTCGCTAAGTGTTACGCATAGGTTCCAATCAAATCTTGGTAAGACTCACTGGATAGTCATAAAAGCAATCCTTAACTACTTTAGAATGACTAAGGACTTGTTCTTGGTATACGATAATGAATAATTGGAACTTAAAGGGTTTTTGGATTTAAGTTTACAATCTAGTGTAGATGACTTCAAATCTACTTTTGGATTCATATTTTGCCTCAATGGCAATGCGGTGAGTTGGAATAGTTCCAAATAAGACACCATGATAGACTACCACAGAGGTAGAATACGTTATGGCTTCAAATGCAACAAAGAAAGGTGTTTGGATGAAAAACTTCATTCAAGAGTTAAATATAGTGCCTAACATTGTTGAGCTAGTAGTTGTCTTCTATGATAGTAATGGGGTTGTAGCGCAAGCTAAAGAGCCAAGATCTCATCAATGATCAAAACATATTTTGAGAAGATATCATTTGATCAAAGAGATCATTGATAGCGACGACATCCGAGTGGAGAGAATTGCCTTAGAAGAGAGCATAGCAAATCTACTTACAAAACCCCTATTGTAAAAGGTCTTTGAAGGACATCTTGAGGAGATACGTCTTAAGCCCATAAGGCATTGACTTTAGGGCAAGTGGGAGATTGTTGGAATAGTACCCCACAAGCCAATTAGATTGGCCTTGTAAACTATTTCAATATTGTAAAGCAATTTTGATTGACTGATATTTATTATATGGCCATCTTTATCTTATGCTCTTTAATTACTTCACTTGCTTTTAGATAAAGCCCCTGAATCACATAGGACAATGGGACTTGATCACCCATTATGTGGTGATCATGTAATAAGTCTTACATGATTGTGATCTTAAATCTTCCAAGTTAAAGAATTTTATGAGATAAGGCATCTGAGATCCGAATAGACTTGCACTAATGATACATAAATCTAAGGGTTGGTTGTTGCTCTATTCCATGAGCAATCCCATATGAGATATGGATACATGTTAGTGGGTGCTTGTTAGAGAACAAGACACTAAAGACCTGTCTAGAGAATCCACTAGATAGCTGTAGTAGCAAGTCGATAGTGGCAAGCTCTCTCATTTACGGTAGTGTGTATTGTTAGTCCTTTGACTTAAGGATCCATGGTAACCTTGTATTTAGCCTTTATGCTTTGAGTTTTCCTTGGTCACTTAGTGGGCCACTCGAGTAGAGATTAGGAATGAGCTACTAGACATAAAGGTTTATGAGATCTAATATGAAAACTGACTCTTCGTCTTTATTAAAGGCGAGTGCATCTCCTATGTGTTCTATAATGATTGATTCCTAGAAATCCTTGTGCAAGCTGATGTGCCAATTTGGGAAGGCATTTCCTAAGATGAGGTCACAACAGGAACCAAACATTAAGAATAGAAGCATAGCATCAAGGTTATTGGGGAGTCGACTAATATCTTGCCCTACACCTTTTTTTGGGGATAGGAAATAGAATGATCGTATTTGCATGGTACACATAATGCTAGAATAGTTGTCCAAGAGCATTCACTTGGGCCAAATCTATGGGCTTGAAGTTGGACATCGACCATGGATATTGGGTACTCTTCAATTAATGATATTAATTGAATTGAGTCGCTTAGTTTAAAGGAGTTTAAACTAATGTGAATATTTGATATTCCAAACATTACAAGGAGTTGTGAGCCCATATCCAATGAATGGTAGAATCTAATGGGTCACACATAAAAGCCAATAACATGGCCTATTAAAGGAAAGAGAATTTTCTAAGACTTAGAAAATTCATGACTGTTTGTGGTGGAGGGAAAAATTGTAGTAATGTTGGCTTGATTAATTTAAATGTTAAATTGGTCAAATTAATTTAAGAGTTAAATTAAGATCAATTGATTAGTGGTTAATTAATTGATGTCACATGACTATTAGTTCGTCAAAATTAATTTAAGGATTAAATTAATTTTGACTAGCTTAAATAGTTAAGCACTTTGACTTAAGAGTTAAGTAAAATTATTATTAATTAAATTAAAGTGCTTAATTTAATTAAGTTGGAGAGTTATTTTTTGGGGAGCATAGTTAAATGAAGGGTTCATTTAATATGGAATTGGAATTTAATTGCAAGACATTTCATAAGAAGAAATATGTGCTTCAATTAATTTTTTTTTCACTAATCACAAGTTAGTGGCCACCTTGGCATCACCTCCTTGAGGATGGTGTGTGACTACACCATCCCACTCCTATATATAGATATAAGATAAGGATGGTTGGCCATATGTGAGATTGTGCATGCTTAGTGTGATTTTTCTCCCAACAACATTGTGTAGTGGGAATATAATTTGTTAGCCACCTTTTATTCTCTCTAACGCTCTCCACTTTCCACCTCCATATTCCTGGACTTTCCTCTCGCATTCTCTACAGATATTCTCCATCCATTCTGTAGTGAATAGGCCATAGTTATGGTTTGTGGATTGTTACATTAAAGGCAATCCATTTTGGTTGCTCTTGCGCTTGTTGGAGCCATTTCTGGCAGCCCGTTCTTGCTTGTTTTGGGGGACCCTTTAGTGTTCTGATTGGGCTGAATTTTGAGCTATTGAATCCTAAAGAGGTTGAGACATTCCAGTAAAAATTCCAGCTAAAACGGAGGAGTGGAACTAAGGGAAAATTGATGATGATTCTGCTGCACCAATGACGAGCTTGTTCAATGGTTGAAGAGAGTTTTACTCTTGCTCTTCATTTTATGTTTTCACCAAGGTATTTTCCCCTTCAAAATATGAATTACATGCATGTCTAGATCTTTGTGGTGATGTGTGGGCTAGTTTATTTAGATTCTTTAAAAATATTTGGATTCTATATCCACACAAATCTTTCGTTTCAAGTTGTTGAAATAGGCTGTATTAAATGGGCATGCTTGCCTCTTTGTTCTACCTCGTAAAAATTATGAGAGTAGACTCACTAGGAATGAGGATTTCTTTCTCTTGTAAATGTTTCAAGAAGCAAAGAAGACCAATGGAGGCTTGAAGTCCTGTGGATGTATAGGGATACACTCATGTAATAGCTAGGTTTAATCATCCTACTTAAAATCACCTAAGTGGTGCACCTGTAGCTCTAGGTGTACCACTTAGTTAAGGCTCATATCCCACCATAGGGACATGCTAGGCACATTTACTTATTTATGCTTTTCTTATCCTATTGATGTATGAGATGCATGGTTAGATATAGAAAGCCTGAATAAAAAGATAAAATGTTGTGATATTTGCAATCAAAAACCCTCCACTTAGAATAGCTAAGTGTTTTCCAATATTAAATAAAAATGGTTACAAATTAAATAATTTTTAATTAATCCATGACTTCTTCCAATAGTATACACCATGACGATGCTATCAATTTTATGTGATGGCACTTAGTTATAGGGGTCATACCTAGGAGAAAACCTATAAACATACACTTAGCATAAGATACAACTTTGACTTAAGAATGCCCACATATTGGCACTCAATTACAGGGGATGATGCGATGCCTGCTTTGAATCAAAGTATAATTGATAGGTCCGAGTTAACACCTAATAGTATAGATGGCACACGATCACGTGCATCTATATGAAAAAGGAGGCAAAATACATCAAGAGTTGTATGAGATGAAATTAATAAAAGTTTCTTACCCTTTGATTGCTTGTGGATGGCACTCAATTACAGTAATCACTTGCAAGTCTTCAGAATCTTGATTTTCACTAGGAAATAAGACTTCCCAAATTCTTCTAGGGGGTGAAGGATTTGATAAAATAGTGGAAGAAAAATATGCTTGAAAGACCTTGAACATGTTTTCAATATCAAAATTCAATCACATATTTATATTCCCTTTTTTTTCCTTTAAGGATTTGTGAAATCTTAAGAATTGTTAAAATTTAATTCAACATTAATTTTGGAAACCAATAAACTAATCAGGCCAAACTTCCAAACAAGACATCATGGCTGACAATACCACTTAGGTGAAATAATTTATGGTTTTGGAAATTGCAAAGAAAAGTGTTTGGATAATAAAAAAATAAAAAATTCATCCGAGAGTTGAATGTAGTGCCTAGCATGCATGAGCCTACAATTGCCTTTGGAAGACAATTTAGGACTTGAGCTAAGATCTCATTAGTGATCTAAACATAATTAAAGTATTATCACTTGATATGATATCAATTGATAAAGGCAAAAACTAAGTGGAAACAATTACCTCAGAAAAGAATATAGCAGAATCACAGACTAAACCACTATATACAAATGGTCTTTGAAAGATATTTTGAGAAGATAGACCTTAAGACTATGGGGAATTGGCTTGAGGGCAAATGGGAGATTGTTGAATAACACCCTGCAAAGCCAATTAGATTAGCATGTAAACTATTTCGCTTGTGATACAATCTTGATTAAATGATATTCCTTATATGGCCATCTTTATCTTATGCTCTGAATTACTTCACTAACATTTGGTTAAAACCTTTAGATCACACAAGGTTACAAGACTTGGCCACACACTAGGTGGTGATCATGCGAAAAGTCTTACATGATTGGGATCTTAAATATCTCAAATTATAGAATCTTATCTAATACGGCATCTAATATTCGAATAGACTTGTAGTAATGACGTATAAATCCAAAGGTTGAATGTTGCTCCATTCCATGAGTAAACCATATGAAATATAAGTAAAAGTTAGTGGGTACCAGTTACAGAATAAGGCATTCGAGACCCGCTTAAAGAATCTACTAGATAGCTGAATTGGCAAGTTCTCCAGTTTATGCTAGTGCATATAATTAGTCATTTGACTGGAGAATTTATGGTAACTTTATGTTTAGGTCCTCATACTTTGACTCTTTCTTAGCAATGTAGCTGGTCATTTGGGTAGAGAATAGGTGTGAGCTACTTGATTTAGAGGTTTGTGAGATCCAAGATGAGATCCGACTCCTCGTCGTTATAAGTTTTCCAAAGAAAGGGTTACATAAAGGGATTAAACATTGAGATAGAGACATAGCATCAAGACTATTAGGAGGCCAACAAATATCTTGCCTTAGACCTCTTTCAGGAGATAGGAGATGAAATAACCATATTTGTATGGTATACTTAGAGCCATGATGGTTCTTCAGAATATCCATTTCGGCCAATTAGCTAGGCTCCATGGGCTTGAAGTTGGTCATTGGCCATAGAGATTGGATACTTTTCAATTAATGAGATTAATTGAATTGAGTCGATTAGTTTAAAAGAAGTTTTAAACTAAAATAAATGTAAGATATTCAAAAGTCACAAGGATTAGTGAGTCTATGTCCAATGAAGGGTAAAAACTATTAGGTCACACACAAAAGTGAATTAGCTTCCTAATTAAGAGAGAAAATTTTCCAAATGTTAGAAAACTAACTCCTTGTGGACCGATTTTATAATATAAATTTTCAAGGTCATTTTTGGCTGGATTAATTTAAGTGTTAAATTAATCAATTACTTTAAGGAATTAAATTAGATCAATAATTTAGGAGTTAATTATTTGGTGCTACCATGACCATCAATTGGTCAAGTTAAGCTAGTTTGACTTAAAACATAAGTCAAAGGTTAATTAGTTAAATTAAAGAACTTAATTTAATTAATGGGAAGAGTGAATTTTGGAGAAAAAATTTAAATGAAGAGTTCATTTGAATTATTATTTCAATTAATTGAAATTAGATTCCAAATTAAGTTGAAATATACATGAAATTTAAATGAGATTTGAATTTAAATTTGCCACATAAGCTTGCAAATGGCCACCCTTCTTGAGGAAGGTGTGATGTCACCTTGGCCTCACACCATCCTCTATATATATAGATATAGAGGTGAAAGGATTCAACAACTCACACTATTTGTGAACAATTAGATTCTATCACAATTCCCCCCAAAACATCTTGCAAGTATTACATTCATGTGTTGAAAGCTTTGCTCTATTCTTCTTTTTCCCTACCTAAAATGGACCTCATCCATAGAAAATCTCCTTTCTTATTCCTGCTTATAGATTGGAGATTTTGGAAGATTTAATTGGTGTGTGGATTATAATAATAGAGGCAAACAAGGGAGTTTGCTTGTTTTTGAGATCTATTTGCATAGAGTCAAATTGTTCTAGAAGGCTTCTTGATTTGAATTTTTATAGAGATTTATTCAAGACATATAGAAGATCCATTAATATTTTTAGAATTTTTGGAGGAGTTTTGGTTGGATGATTTTTGTACTCTTCTAGTTGCGCCAGTTGTAAACAGTTTCTAGAATTATTAGGAGTTCACAAGTTTCCCCTTGGATTTTTCTTTTCAAGGTAACTCTCTCACTAAATTGGAATCACTAGCATGATTTGATCCTTGGAATTCTTGTACGCACTAGTTAATTTTTTGCTTTCGAAGTTTTGATAATTAGATCCTTGTGCCTTACTTGCTTTTAGTGCAACATCTAGCCCTGTACAATGAACAACATACATTATACTCCTTATGACTGATGCAGAAGGTATGCGGGACATTTTATGTCCTCCATCATTTGTCTTAGGGGCCATAGACTTTGAAAGATAAATACCGTGTCCCATATGGAGGAATTTCTTCTTGGATTCTTCCATAACAAACCCCTTTAGTATTTTGTCAACGTATGGTGTTTAGGAAAGACCTAGCATCCTTTTTGATCTATTTCTATAAATACATGTACCTAATACAAAGGATGCTTCTCCCAAATCCTTCATAGAGAATTGTGTAGTATATCTATAAATACGAGTTCCTAATACATAAGATGCTTCTCCCAAATACTTCATAGAGAATTATGTGGATAACCATACTTTAGTACACTCTAATATTGCTTTCTCATTCCCAATGAGAAGAATGTCATCAACATAAAGCACAATAAATAGTACACTACTCCTACTAGCCTTTTTGTACACACAAGGTTCATACACATTTTTGAAAAAATTAAATGATTTGACTGTCTTATCAAAATGTATGTTTCTACTTCGGGATGCATGTTTGAGTTTATAAATAGATCTCTCAAGTTCACAAGCCTTTTGCTCACTCTTTTGGTTGTAAAACCTTGTGGTTGCTCCATATTGATTTTTTCTTCAATGTTTCGATTAAGAAAATTAGTTTTTATCTTTATTTGCCTTATCTCATGGCCATAATATATGGCTATGAAAAGCAAAATCCTAATGGACTTAGGCATTGTGATTGGTGAAAAATTTTCCTCAAAATAAATAAAAGGTCTTTACATATAACTTGTTGCCACTAGTTATGCTTTAAAAGTTATTACCTCTCTATGAACTCCTAACTTTCACTTATAGATCCACTTACAATCAATAGGTACTACATCCTCGAGTAGATCTACCAAAATCCATAGCTTTCACATTGTTTGTTGATTTGGTCCGACCTTCTCAAAGGTTGCATGTAAGGTTCTTGTTGCTCACTCATTTCTTCCACTTATGGGATTTGATGGTTATCCATCAAGTTCAACAACAATGCCATTTCTATCTAATAGAAATTGCTTTTCCAAAAAGATGGCATTCATTGAAACAAAAACCCTTTGTTCCAAGGGATCATAGAAATAACAACCCAAAGACTCTTATGAGTATCCCACAAACTTACATAAGATAGATCTACAATCCAACTTGTCTCCCACTAACCACTTGACTTAAGCAGGAGACCCCTAAATGCTTTGGAAAGAGTAAGAAGGTACTTTGCCAAACCACATCTCACATGATGTTTTTCATTCCGACTTTGAAGATACTATATTTAATAACTTTGTTGCCGTCTCTAAGGCATATCACCAAAAGGATATAAGCATATTGTGAAGGCACATCTAGCACTAGGCACATGCTAAAAATGATCTAAACATGCAATTGATTTACATTTGAAGGGAAAGTTACCTCAATTTGCTCAAAAATAAAGAAATAGTGAACAACACTTCTTTAATGCAGACACCGTCACATAGCAGCACAATGGATTTGGCATTACTTTTGCCTAATCCAAAATCCTCCAAAATTTCTAGAAAAATTATTGAACCTTCTCAACTCCTTGATGAAGCTATTGCTAATATAAAATTGCCAAATGGATTGCCCTTACTATGGATCTACAAAGGCTAGCAATCTAATTATCTTTCTTGTAACAATATGATCCACACACCAATGCTAGATCCTAATCTCCTTAATGCAAGCCAGAAAATAAGAAGAAGATTTGTAGAGATGAAGGCTTGATTTGAGGTAGAAGAAAAAGAGAGAAAGTGAAGCTTCAACACGTGAGGTAACACTTGAGATTTGGAGGGAAAATATGAGAGAATCTAATTCGTCACATGGAGCATAATTGGTTGTCCCTCTCTCCCTCTCTTCATATAGAGTGAGAATGGTGTGATACCAAGGTGGCATCACACCTTCCTCAAGGGAGGCCACCAATTTGCAATTCAAATATGAATCTAAATTTTGTATGCATTTCAATTTCATTTGGAATCTCATTTCAAATTAATTAAAATCCACACCAAATAAGCCTTTCATTAGAATTTTCCCACCAAAATAGATTCCTCTCATTAATTAAATTAAACACTTTAACTTAATTAATAGACTTTTGATTTAATTCTTCAATCAATTAACTTAACTCTTTTAAGCTAGTTACGGTTAATTTAACTCTTTAAGTTAACTTGACCAATTGATGGTCATGTGGCACCAAGTGATTAACTCCATAATTATTGTTATAATTTAACTCCCTAAATTAGTTGATCAACTTAACAATTAAATTGATCTAGTAAAAATTGATCTCAATTTTCTCCAACCTCAAAATTGATCCACAAAGAGTAATTTTCTAACTATTAGAAAATTCCTTCATCATGTAGGAAATGTAATTGGCTTTTGTGTATGACCCATTAGGTTCTACCATTCACTAGAAATGTGCTCACAACTATTGTGACATTTGAATATTGAATATTTGTTTTATTTTAAACTCCTTTAAACTAATTTATTCAACTTAATTAATCTTCATTAATGGAAAGGTATCCAATCTCTATGGTCGATGTCTAACCTCAAGCTCCAAGAGGCCAACTAATTGGCCGAAATGAATGCTTTTGGAGAACCATTATGGTCTTACCTGTATTATGCAAATACAATTAGTCCATTTTCTATCTCCCAAAAAAGGCCTATAGCAAGATATTTTCTAGCTTCCTAATAGCTTTGATATTATGTTTATATTCCCAATATTCATTTCCATTTTATGACCTCATCTTTGAAAAACTCCTTTTCTAAATTGTCATACTACCTTGTGCGAGGATTTCTTGGAATTGATTATTATAGAATACATAAAACACGTATCAGCCCTGTACAAAGATAATCAGTCAGATCCTATCTTGGATCTCAAAAACCTTTATGTCTAAGTAGCTTATGCCTAATCTTTACCTGAAGGCCCATTGGGTGACCAAGGATTAGTCAAAGCATAAGGACATAAACACAAGTTTAGCATGGATCCTCAAGTAAAAGGACTAGTTATATACACTAGCATAAGTTGGAGAACTTGCCAATACCGACTTTGTAATGGATTCTCAGAATGGGCCTTTAGTGCCTTATTTTGTAACAAGTACCTATTAATATGCATCCATATCTCATATGGGATTGCTCATGGAATAGAGCAACATCTAACCTTTGGATTTATGCATCGTTAGTGCAAATCTATCTAGATCTTAGATGCCCTATCTCGTATGATCCTGTGACTTGGAAGATCTAAAATCATGATCGTGTAAGACTTAATCTATGATGCATCACCCAGTTTGTGACCAAGTCCCATCGTCTTGTGTGATCTAAGGGCTTTATCCAAATGCCAATGAAGTAATAAAGAGCATAAGATGAAGATGGCTATGTAAAGAATATCATTTGATCAAAATTGCATCATAAGTGAAATAGTTTTTATACTAATCTAATTAGGTTATGGGGCACTATTCCAACATATTGAAAAAGCTCATCATGTGATGTACATGTCCAATAAGGTACGGTTTCTCTTCTTAACTACTCAATTATGTTGAGATGTGCCAGGAGGAGTACATTGAAAAAGAATCCCATTCTCTATTAGATAACTTAACAATTTGGTACTTAAGTATTCTTCTCCTTGATCTATTCAAAGAGCTTTAATACTTAATCCCTTTTGCTTTTCTACTTCATTCCTATTCTCTTGGAACCTTTCAAAGGCTTTAGACTTGTACTTCATAAAATACGCATGTCCAAACCGAGTATGATCATCGGTGAAGGTCATGAAGTAAGAATAGTCTTCTCTCACTCTAATTCTTAATAGGCCACAAACATTTATATGGAACAAATCTAAATAACTTATGGTTCACTCTGATTGTCCCACAAAAGAAGCCTTGTCCAATTTTCCCTTTTAACATAACTCACAAGTAGGAAGATCCTTTATGCCACTAATATTTAGTACTTTGATGGCTTCTAACTTACTCATCCTATTGTTAGAAATATGTTCAAGTCTTGTATGCCACAAGATAACATCTTCTTGGTTATCTAATTTTCTTTTACTTGATTGAATATGTATCAATGAAGGTTGAGAATCTACTATATACAATGCATTGTTTAATGTATCTTGAGCAATTAAAGAACTGTACTTTAATGCACTCAACATCCCATTAGATATTGAAAAATAATAACTTTCGTTATAAAAAATGGGAATAGAAATAATGTTCATAACAAGAATAGGTACATAATAACAAAGGTCAATTATAATGCAAGAATTCCCTCAATCTAACTTGACTATAACTTCAACAATGGCCACAACCTTTACTCCATTTCCAAGGTAGAGGATCATATCCCTTTCATTGAGACTCCTTTTTCTTTGCATCCCCAGTAACAAATTACAAAGATATCACATGTGGTATCAAATACCCATGAGGAAGAATTTGTCTTCAAGTGCACTTTGATAAAATACATACCCTTCTCAAGGGTGCTAAGATAAGCCTTGTAATTCCTTTCCAATATCCTTTTTCACCACAATGGAAAAAAGTAGCATCGATTTTGAAGATATATGTGGCGCTTGGATCTAAAATTTTAAGAAAACCATAAATGTAACTAGCACACACACATCCCCAATGAACAAGACATGCATAGGAATCAGATTTAGAGAGGGGAAACACATGGATGAAAACTGAAAATTCGAGGAGGAAGAAAAACTCTCTTCAACAATTGAAGAAGCTTCTTATTGGTGTAGTAGATTCACCGCCAGTTTTCCCTAAGTTAGACTCCTCCTTTTTGGCTAAAATGTTTACTAGAATGTCTCAACCACATGAGAATTCTACATTCCAAAAATTAGCCTAATCATAGCACTAGAAAGTCCCCCAGAACTAGCTAGAAGAGGCTGCCAAAAACTGCTTCAACAAGAGCAATAACAACCTAAACGATTCACCTCTAATGAAATAGTCCACACACCAAAGCAATGACCTATTATCTACAACACGACTGGAGATATTTTCAGAGAATTGAGAAGAGAACGCTTAGGAAAATGGAGGTGGAAGATGAAGGAGATTGGAATGAATAATAGGGATGCTAACAAATTAGATGCCCACTACTCTAGTTTGTTGGGAGAATAATCACACTTTTCTTGCATACATCAACTGGCAACCTACTCTGATCCTATATTTATATATAGGAGTGGGAAGATGTGTGAACACACATCATTCTCAAGGAGAGGGTGCCAAGTGTCCATGCCAAGACGGCCACTAACATTTAGTGATTATTGAATAAGAATATTAATTGAAGCTTACATTTCATCTTGTGAAATGTCTTCCGATTAAATTCCAATTCCATATTAAATGAACCCCTTATTTAATTATTCTCACCAAAATTAACTCTTCAATTAATTAAATTAAAAAAATTAATTTAATTAATAATGCTTTGACTTAACTCTTAAGTCAAACTGCTTAACTCTTTAAGCTAGTCAAAATTAATTTATCTCTTAAATTAACTTGACTCATGTGACATTAATTAATTAACTCTTAATTAATTGATCTTAATTTAACCCTTAAATTAATTTGACCAATTTAACACTTAAATTGATCAAGTCAAAATGACCACAATTTTCGCCTCCATCAAATTTGGTCATGAATTTTCTAATTCATATAAAATTCTCCTTCTTTCAATAGGCCATAATATTGGCTTTTGTGTGTAATCCATTAGGTTCCACCATTCATTGGACATGGGCTCACAACTCCTTGTGACTTACGGAATATCAAATATTAACATTAATTTAAACTCCTTTAAACTAAGCGACTTAATTAAATTAATCTCATTAATTGAAGAGTATCCAATCTCCATGGTTAATGTCTAACCATAGGCCCATGGAGCCCAACTAATTAGCAGAAATGAATGCTCTTGAAGAACTATTCTAACATTGAACATACCATGCAAATATAGTCATTCATTGGAATAGTGCACCACAAGGCTTCGCAAACTATTTCATTGTAAGACAATCTTGATTGAATGATATTCATCATATAGCCATCTTCATCTTTTACCCTTATATACTTCACTTGCATTTGGTTGAAACTCGTAGATCACGCAAGACTATAAGACTTGGTCGCGTACTGGGTGGTGATTATGGGATAAGTCTTACACGGTCATGATGTTAAATCTTCCAAGTCATAGGATCTTATGAGACAAAGCATCTAAGATCTGGATACATTTGTATTAATGATGTGTAAATCCAAGGGTTGGATGTTGCTCTATTTTATGAGCAATCCCATATGAGATATGGACGCATGTTAGTGGATGCTTGTTAGAGAACAAAGCACGAAAGACCCACCTAGAGAATCTAATAGATAGCCATAGTGGCAAGCTCTTGTATTTATGCTAGTGCATATTATTAGCCTTTTGACTTGAGGATCCATGATGACCTTGTGTTTGGCCCTTACGCTTTGACTATTCCTTGGTCACTTAGTAGGCTACTCGAGTAGAGGTTGGGAATGAGCTACTAGACATAGAGGTTTGTGAGATCTAACATAGAATCTGACCCCTGTCTTTGTAAAGGGCAAGTGCATTTTCTATGGGTTCTATAATGATCGATTTAAAAATATTCTTGCATAAGGTGATGTGATAATTCAAAAAGACATTTCAAAGTTGAGGTCACAAAGGAAATTGAACATTAAGATTAGAAATATAGTGTCAAGGCCATTAGGGAGCCAACAAATATCTTGCTTTAGGCCTCTTTCGGGAGATAGAAATGGAATGACCATATTTGCATGGTATGCATAATGTAGAATGGTTCTTCATGAGCATTCATTTTGGCCAATTAGTTGGACTCCATGGGTTTGAGGTTAGACATCGACCATGGAGATTAGGTACTCTTCAATTAATGGATTAATTGAATTAAGTCTCTTAGTTTAAAGAAGTTTAAACTAATATGAATATTTGATATTTTAAAAGTCACAAGGAATTGTAAGCCCTTGTCCAATGAATGGTAGAATCTAATAGGTCACACATAAAATTCAATGACATAACCTATTGAAGAAAGGAGAATTTTCTAAAAGTTAGAAAACTCATGATTGACTTTGGAGGAGGCAAATTCGTAGTCATTTTGGCTTGATCAATTTAAATGTTAAATTACTCAAATTAATTTAAGAGTTAAATTAAGATCAATTGATTAAGGGTTAATTAATTAATATCATATTACTATCAATTGGTCAAATTAATTTAAGGGTTAAATTAATTTTGACTAGCTTAAGTGGTTAAGCACTTTGACTTAAAAGTTAAGTCAAATTATTATTAATTAAATTGAAGTGTTTAATTTAATTAAATTTAAGAGTTAATTTTTGGATAGAATTACTAATTGAAGAGTTCATTTAATGTGGATATGGAATTTAATTGGAAGATATTTCATAAGATGAAATGTAAGCTTCAATTAAAATTCTTATTCACTAAACACTAAAGGTTAATGGCCACCTTGGCATAGACACTTGGCACATTCTCCTTAAGGGTAGTGTGTGGCGATACACCATCCCACTCCTATATATAGATATGGAGAAAAGATGGGTGGCCATTTGTAGCTTGCAAGCAAGGTGTGATTGATTCTCCCAACAAACTAGTGTAGTGGGCATTTAATTTGTTAGCATCCTCATTATTCTCTCCAACTTCCTCCATCTTACATCTCCACATTCACAGCCTTTCATCTCATATTCTCTGCAAAAAAATCTACCCCCAACCATTGACACCATAAATTCCATTTTTGCACAAGATAAACTTGTAATTACTTTCTATCAATAGTTAAGGGACAAAAGGAATAAAGGTACTTATGGTTTTTCAAAGCCTTCAATTTTCCTTTCCTTCATCACCTGATGACTTTCCTTCTTGACTTTGTTAGTTTTGGTAGGGTGGTAGCATGTCCTTTAGCAAGGCTAGGAACCTTTCTTTTTAGGCCCTCGAAGTGCTAACTATTAATTGATAAATCGCAGGCTAATGCAATCTCATAAGAGAATAAATTCAATTTCTACAGTTGTTTTCCTATATACAATACCATTCTCCATGGATGATATGAATCAACTAGAGCTCAGATGTAAAGCACTTCAATCTAACAAAGCAAGCAGCATTTCTTTTCTTGATAAGGCCCCGAGGATGCCCTTTTTATCCTTAGCTTGGTGAAGCGTACGATAAGCTCATCCCAAAAGATAAGACAACTTGCTCGATTCACTTGGATCAACTTTCCCCTTTAGCATACTAATTTACCTTAGCCTCGATAAGTTTAAAAGTAATTACCTTTGTACCTTACTCAGGCTTGTGTAATAGGCAAGTAGATAAGAAAGTCAAAGTAGAACTCACTTATTTTGTCCATTCAGCTCGTACAGTTCTTGCTTTCAATGCTCAGATGGGCTCTTTAGTCCACTTAGGTTTGTAGGAGATAAGCATCTAAGGGTAGGACTTTCACTTTAAAAAGTGTATTAGGCCAGGGCAATTTCTTTGAAAGGGACCTAGATCAATTCTTACGCTATTACTATCTTAGATAAGGTAATTCTTTATGTAAGTGACTAATCCCATTGTGATTTTATGAAAAGAAAGATATCCTTAAAGACTTTTAGTTGAGAGTGTCAGCATGGTTTACATTTATAGCTTTCATAGCTAAGGCTTTACTCGGATCGACTACTAATTCATGAAGAGAGCCCTTCTATTTCACTATTTTGAGCACACTCCACCTTCTAGGGATCCGATTTGTTCCTTTATCTCTTTCTCTAGCTTGATTCTTTGCTCTTCCTAGTACTCTTGAGTGTTCTCTTGGTCCTACATTGGCCCTCCACATGTCGTTGCTCTTACTGGTTTCTAGTACCACTGCTGCTTCCCCTTTCATTGAAACTACTTGCTATGCCCCCCTTTTCACTCTTGAGCATTCATCCAATATGGCTAATCCTAAGGAAGGTAAGCACAACTATCTATTTCATATCCTTTTAATTGAAAGCAATCCTCACAAGCGTCGTAGAGGCCTTCATGGCTTGATAACCATGTGTTACAAGCCACAAAAATCTCTCGCACTTAAAAAATAGATGCCATATAGCCAAATTTTTTACTATGAAATAAAATAGTTGTTTCATTCAATCAGGACCGCAAAATAATATTATACTAGATTAAGTTCTTCCTTGAATGAAAAGCTGCTGATTGGTAATTAATGTACGAGTCCCACATAGTTATGGTGTATGGATGGTTTCATTAGAGGCAAGCCATTTGTGTTGCTCTTGTTCTTATAGAAGCAGTTTTTGGCAGCTTGTTATGGTGAGTTCTTAGAGACCCTTTGATATTTTGATTGGGCTGGTTTTTGAGTTGAAGAATTCTCAAGGAGTTGAGACATTCCAGTAAATATTTTAGAGAAAAAGGAGGAGTCCAACTAAGGGAAAATTGGTGGTGAATCTACTGCGCCAATAAGAAGCTTCTTCAATGGTCGAAGAAAGTTTTTCTTGCTCCTCGAATTTTCTATTTTCACCTAGATAGTTTTCCTCTTTGAATCTGATTCCTATGCATGTATTGATCCTTGGGAATGTATGTGGGCTAGTTACATTTATGTTTTTTGAAAATATTTAGATCCTAGTGCCTCACATACCTTCAATTGGTTTTGGAGCCATATTCATGCGTGGACTTGGATTTTGCTTGGTTGGGATGGTTGTTTCTTGTGATGAATTGGTCTTCATCCCTATGTACTCGATCCATATGATGGGTAGGAGTGTATGGAAAATTTTGTTTGTGGCTCCTTAGTTGATTGATTAAATCATGCTATTGTGTGCTTTAAATGTTAAATCATGTGATGGGAATGTTTTAATTCATTTTTGTTGATGTTGAGCTTTGATTTGGCATTGGTGGATATTATATTATGATATACCATGTTGAGGATGGCCTTAAGTTGTTTTGGTCATTTTCGGGCCTAATAGGATTAGATCTAATTTGAGATTCTTTGAAAAATTTGATTCTTGCTTTGAACTTATTTTTCAAGCAATGTTGAGCACTTGATATTTCAATATTTAAAAGGTGTTTTAATCTAAAATTTTCTTCCATGTTGTGTGTTTTCATACTTAAAAGTTGTTCTAGAAGTCTTGATGCACAAAACGTGAGCAAATGTGGCTTGACTTGGTCATGCCCCTACAAATAAGGGGTTGTTGGCAATTGGTAGCACACAGTAGGGTAGTAGCTGAGAGCTGCTGCCTAGCCATGTACAAGCCTTGGCTAGCAATGCTCAATTGGGTTTGGAATGAGTTTTGAGCTTTCTTTTTTGGTTCTTTTAGTGACATACTTATTTTAAATCACATATAATGGGTGCGCAAGAGTAGTGAAAATTCTTACAATTGTGTTGGATACTTTTGATTGTTTTTAAAACTTGTTAAAAGTTAATTCCCAATTATGGAAAAAACAAATGATGCATGAACGTTATGCTTTTTTTCGCATGACCAATTATTTGTTAATATGATTAGCATTTAATTGATGGAATTAAATGTCAATTCTTGTTCATTTAAGTGTTGAAAAGATGATGTATGAATGGGAATGATCATAAACCTTTAACATTGATTTTATTTATTCCAAGTTGTTAAAATGGGTTGTGTTAAATGTGGCTTGCATGTCTTTTGTTCTATCTTGTAAACGTTATGAGAGTAGAATCGCTTGGAGTGAGATTTTCTTTCTCTTGTAAATATTGCAAGGAACAAATAGGATCCAATGAGGCTTGAAGACCAATGAATGTATGGGATACACTCATGTAATAGCTTAGTTTAATCAACTCACATAAAATTAACAAAGTCATGCAACTGTGGCTCTAAGTACATCACTTAGTTAGGCTTATGGTGATCCTACCCTAGAAGCATACTAAGTTATTTACTTATTTATGTTTTCCATATCCTACTAATATAAGAGATACATGATTAGGATATATAGAACCTAAATAAGAAGAAAAAAATGATGAGATCTTTGCAAGCAAAAACCCTCAACTTAGAATGTCTAAGTGTTTTCAAATATTAAGTCACAATGGATAAAAATTAAAAGAGTTTTAATTAATCCAAGCCTTCCACCAATAGTATATGCCATGATAATGCTATCAATTTTGTGTGGTGACAGTCGATCATGGGGGTCACACTTAAGAGGAAAGCTATGTGCATATACTTAGCATGAGATGCAACTTTAACTTAAGAACCCTTATACGCTGGCACTCGATCATGAAGGATGTCATGAGGCTATCTTGAATTGAAGATTTATTGGTAGGTTAGACGTAATGATTAGTAGTATAGATGGCACACAATCACATGGGTCTATATGAAAAATGAGGTAAAATATTTCAAGAGTTGCATGAGATGTAATTAGAAAACGTTGCTTACCCTTCGAATGCTCATGGATGGCACTCGGTCACGGGGGTCCACTTGCAAGTCCTTGGGATCTTGATTCTCATTAGGCAATAAGATTTCCTAAATTTTTAAGGGAGTGATGGATTTGATAAAATAGTAGGAGAAAAACAAGCTTGAAAGACCATAAATATGTTTTCAATATTAATATTCAGTCATATGTTTATATTCTCTTTTTTAATTTTGAGGATTTCTAAAATCTCAAGAATGACTAATAATTCCACTTAATGCTATTTTGTAAACCAATAAACCAACCAGACAAAACTTCTATGATTAACTTAACCTCAAAAATCATTCTAGATTCTTAGAAACGGATATATATCCTATATTGTGGCACTCTTAATCCCTTTAGAATTCATGTAGATCTAGAGATAAGTGAAATGTTGATGAATTATGTTTAGGATCGTCCTATCCATTAGTTTCTTGATGGCATCTACAAATTTCAAAAGTCTCAAGAACACATAAATAGTAACTTGGTTAAAGTTTACAAGAGTTGCAAAGCAAACGAGGTATAACAAGTTCATGTTGTCAAAAGAAATTTTTCAAGTTGGGATGAATGTGAAGTTTTATGTCATCGACTATAGTCTAAATATGACTAAGCTTGGAGAAGCTTTTCAACTTGGACATAGTGGTAGATAATGATCTCCATGAAAATTTGATCCTCACATCCTCACCAAGTTTTATTGATCAAAGTGTTGATCTAGAAAGTGACTACTATAATAAGGGCAAACTTTTAATACTTGTTTCCTCTTCCAAGTCAATGGACCCTAGGGGTGCTAGAAAAGGAGGTAAAAAGAAGAAATACTATTCCTCCATAGGAAAACAACTATTGAAGGCATCCGAAGGAGTTAAGAAGAATGTAGAGGGTATAGTTGATATTATTTATTTCTATTTCGATGAGATAAACAATTGGAAGCAGTATTACAAGGAATATCTTGCAACCTTCTAGAAGGGCATGTATTTTATTGAAGTGCATTTAGGATAAATTCTTCTTCATGGATTTATGATATCACATGTGGTTCTTTTCTTTGTAAGTTGATACAAAAAAATAGATAAAAGAACAATACTAAGTGATGAGGATATAATCCACTACCTTGGCTAAGGAGCAAATGTTGCAACCAAAGCCAAGGCGTATTATATGTTAGACTTAGGGAATACCATACTTATATTGGAGCTTTATTATAATATACCTTATATTGTTAAAAACATTATTTCAATTCCCATTTTGGATAGCAAAGGATTTGATCCTTCTATATAAAATGGGAGATTGAAAGCATTAAAAAATGGGTTCTTTAGTTGCTTATGGAACACTCAATGAAGAATTATATAGTTTGGGATTCTCAACCATCACTGACGCACTTTCACAAAGTAAGAAAATTAGATATCCAAAAAGATGCCATGTTAAGACATGCAAGACTTGGGCATATCTCTAAAAATATGATAAATAAGATGGAATCTCTCAAAGCACTAAACGTTAGTGGCATTGAAGACCTTCTTAGTTGTGACTTTTGTTCTTCAAGAAAAATAACCAACGCTCTTTTTGTGAGATAAATGGAGAGTACCATAAATCCTTTGGATTTGATCCATATGGATGTTTGTGGAACACTAAACATTAGTGGGAGTGAAGGCTATTCTTTATTTTATCAACTTCACCAATGATTATAGTTGATATGGACATGTGTATCTTATAAAGCACAAGTTTGAAACCTTTGAAAAGTTCAAAGTATATAGGAATGAAGTAGAAAAACTAAATGAACTGAGTATTAATGCTCTTCGGTTGGATCGAGGAAGAGAATACTTAAGTAACAAATTCTTGGATTATCTAAAGGAGAATAGGATTCTTTCTCAATGGACTCCACCCAATACACCCTAACCTAATAAAGTAGTCAAGAGGAGAAATCGTATCCTATTAGATATGGTGCATTCCATGATGTGCTTCTTCGAAGTGCCCATATCCTTACGAGGATACCCCTTAATAACAACGGTGAAATTGCTAAGTGTAGTACCTTCAAAATTAGTGCCAAAGCCACTGTATGAGATGTGGTATGGCAAAGCACCCTCTAACCAATATCTCAATGTTTAGGAATTTCCCACATACGTGCGACAGATAGTGGGAGATAAGTTGGATAGTAGATCCATCTTGTACAAGTTTGTGGGATACCCAAGCAAGTCTTTGGGTCATTACTTTTAAGATCCCTTGAAATAAAAGATGTTTTGTTTTGAGGAATGCCGCCTTTTTGGAAAATAAATTTCTATAAGATAGAGAAGACATTGTTGTTGAACTTGGTAAAGTTCAATATGATCATCAAATCCCACAAGTAGTAGAAATAAATAAATATAAAAGAGCCTTACACATAAGAAAGGCCAAACTGAATGAAGAAACAACCTGAAAAGTTTGGCTTTCTTCATGGGCCAGCCAATGGATTATTAATCCGAAGACCTATGAGAAAGCTATATTGGACATAGACTCAGGACATTGGCTAGATGCCATAAAATTTGAAATAGACTCTATTTACTCCAATAAAGTTTGGACTTTGGTAGATCTATTGGAAAGAATAGTTTCCGTTGCTTGTAAGTGGATCTATAAGCGAAAACTAGGAGTCGATGGAGAGGTGATGACCTTTAAGGCGTGATTAGTGGAAAAAAGTTAAACTCAAAGACTTAGTATTAATTTTGAGGAAACCTTTGCACTTATGGCAATGCCTAAGTCTACTCAAATTTTACTTGTCATAACCGCATATTATGACTATGAGGCATGGCAAGTGGATGTGAAAACTGCTTCCCTCAATGGAGACATTGAACAAGGATTTATATGGAGCAACCACAAGATTTTACATCCAAAGTGAATAAGCAAAAGGTTTACAAACTCTAGACATCTATTTATGGACTTAAACAAATATCTAGAATATAGAGCATACATTTTGATTAAAAAGTCAAATCATTTGGCTTTGTTAGAAACGTGAATGTACCATGTGTGTGCAAGAGGCTAGTAGGAGTAGTATACAGTTTATTGTATTTTATGTTGATGACATTCTTCTCATTAAGAATGAAAAACAAATATTAGAGTGTACTAAAGTATAGTTATCTACACAACTCTCAATGAAAAATTTGAGAGAAACATCCGGCGCATTGAAAATATGTATCTATAAAGATAGATCGAAGAGGATACTGAGGTTTTCCCAAACCCCACATATTGACTAGATATTAAAAAAGTTTAGTATGGAAGAATCCAAGAAGGGATTCCTATCTTTAGGACATGGTCTTTGTCTCTCTAAGTCATGGCCCCTTGGGATGATAGTGAGAGACATAGAATGTCGCACATAACATATGCTCCTACTATATATAGCATATTATATGCTGTAGAAGATTAAATATGGCACACTCGCTAAGTGTCATGAGTAGGTTCTATTATAGTCTTGAAGAGAGTCACCAGATGGTCGTTAAAATAATCCTTAAGTACTTGAGAAGGATTAAAAACTTGTTTTTGGTATACAACAATAGATAATTGAAACTCAAGGGGTTTTCGGATTCAAGTTTTCAATCTAATGCGGATGACCTAAAATCCACTTTTGAATTTTTATTTTGCCTGAATGGCGGCGTAGTGAGTTGGAAAGGTTCAATTGAGATACCATGGCTTAGACAACCATTGAGGTGAAATAATTTATGGTTTTGGAAACTACAAAAAAAGGTGTTTGAATGAAAATTTTCATCTAATAGTTGGATGTAGTGCCTAGTATACATAAGCCTACGATTGTCTTTTGAAGACATTTAAGACTTGAGCCAAGATCTCATCAATTGATCTAAATAAAGTAAATGTATTATCATTTGATATATGATATCAATTGAGAGAGGTGACAACTGAGTGGATAAAGTTACCTTAGAAAAGAACATAGTAGAACTACTATTTAAACCTCGAAATGCTAATGGTATTTAAAGGACATCTTGAGAAAATAGGTCTCAAGGCCAAAGGGCATTAACTTTAGGGTAAGTGGGTCATTGTTGAAATAATGCCCCACAAGCTAATCAAATTGGCCTTGCAAACTATTTCTTTGTAAGAAAATCTTTATTGAATGATATTCATCATATGGACATCTTCATCTTATGCTCTTTATTTACTTCACTTGCATTTGGATAAAGCCCCTAAATCATACAAGACTACAAGACTTGGTCACGCACTAGGTAGTGATCATGGAATAGGTCTTACACGATTGTGATTTTTAATCTTTCAAGTCACAAGATCTTATGAGATAGGGCATCTAAAATTTAGATAGACTTGCACTAATGATGAGAAATTCCATATGAGATATGGATGCATGTTAGTGGGTGCTTGTCAGTGAAAAAGGCATTGAATACTTGCCTAAAGAATCCACTAGATAGCTACAATGGCAAGTTGGTAGTAGCTAGCTCTCCTACTTATGCTAGTACATATTATTAGTCTTTTGACTTGAGGACCATGGTGACCTAGTGTTTCGCCCTTATTCTTTGACTCTTCCTTTTTTATTTAGTGGGCCACTTAGGTAGATAATGGGCATGAGTTGCTAGACATGAAAGTTTGTGAGAACCAAGATAGATTTTTATGAAGGGCGAGTGCATGTTTTATATGTTCTACAATGATCGATTCGAAGAAATCCTTGCACAAAGTGATGTGATAATTTGGAAAGCTATTTCCAAATGTGAGGTCACAAAAGGAATCGATCATTGTAGAGCATATAGTATTGAAGATATTAGGAAGCCAACAAATATCTTGCTCTAGGTCTTTTTTGGGAGATAGAAAATGGGAAAACCATATTTGCTTGGTATGTGTATTGCAAGAATGGTTCTTCAAGAGCATTTATTTTGGCTAATTAGTTGGGCTCTAAGGGCTTGAGGTTAAATATCAACCATAGAGATTGGGTACTCTTCAATTAATGAGATTAATGGAATTGAGTCACTTAGTTTAAAGGAGTTTAAACTAATGTGAATATTTGATATTCTAAAGTCACAAAGAGTTGTGAGCTCATGTCTAATAAATGGTAGGACCTAATAGGTCACACATAAAAGCTAATAACACGACTTATTGAAGCAAGGAAAATTTTCTAAGAGTTAGAAAATTCATGACCGATTTTGAAGGAGGCAAAATTGTAGTTATTTTAGCTTGATCAATTTAAATGTTAAATTGGTCAAATTAATATAAGAGCTAAATTAAGATCAATTGATAATTGATGTCATATAAATATCAATTGGTAAAATTAATTTTGACTAGCTTAAATAGTTAAACGCTTAGACTTAAGAGTTAAGTCAAATTATTATTAATTAAATTAAAGCTTTTAACTTAATTAAATTGGAGAGTTAATTTTCAGAGAGAATAATTAATTGAAGAGTTCATTTAATGTGGATACAGAATTTAATTAGAAAATATTTCAAAAGATGAAATATAAGTTTCAATTAGTATTCTTATTCACTAAGCACTAATAGTTCGTGGCCCGCTTGGCATGGACACTTGGCACATTCTCCTTAAGGGTGGTGTGCCACCACACAAAATCCCACTACTATATATAGATATGGGAAGAGGATGAGCGGCCATTTGTAACTTGCAAGAAATTTGTGATTAATTCTCCCAACAAACTAGTGTATGGGGCATCTAATTTGTTGGTATTCCCATTATTCTCTCCAACTTCATCTGAAGGGTAGTAAGGCACTAAGACTTAATATCAAAACTTCAAAATATCAAAGTAACTAATGCCTACAAGTTAATCAAAGATCTTATCATGCCTATGATTTAGATTTAGATAGAGAATTACCTTGATGAGCAAATACAAGGAGTATCAAGTGAACACTTCATTGGTTCAAGAATCTACCTGTAGTATTTACATGAATTAAACTATTATAAGAGTGTATCCTATACATTCATAGGTTTTGTAATGGCCTCCATGCCTTCATTAAACTCTTTGCTCTATATAATATTTACATTAAATGAAAACCCTCACTCATGGTGGTTCTACTCTCTTAACTTTTACATAATAGAACAAGAGGCATGCAAGCCCCATTTAATACAACCTATTTCAACTACTTTGCAACAAATAAAATCAATTTTAAAATCTCTTGATCATCCTCATTCATTCATCATTCATTCAACAATTAAATGAACAATAATTAAATCTAGAATTAACAATTAATTCCAGCAATTAAATGCTTATCTCATAAATAAATAATTGAACCAAGTATAACATTTATGCCACAATTTGGAGATCAACTTTAACCAATTTTCAAAAGTATTCAAAAATATCAAACATAATTTTGAGACCTTGCGCAATACTTGTGTACCTAATGTGTGTAGTTTGAAAACATAATGAGCATTAAAGGAGTTGAGAAAATAACTCAACGCTCACTAAATGGACCTAAAACCAAACTGCCTGGCAGCCTTTGGCACATGGCTGGGCAGCCTATGCGCTTGCAGCCTGGCCAATGCCTAGGCTGTGCCAATAGCCTTGCCTTTGGGGCTTCATGGCTTGCTAAGTATGTTCTCCACTCAACTTTTATTTACCAACAATTTTAGCACAGTTTCTCAACATTATAACACACATTTCAGATTGATTTTCAGATTCAAAACACCTTTTAAAATTGAAAATACAAGTGCTCAAGCTTGCTTTCAAAAGTTAGGAAAAATAAGAATCGAATTCTTCATATAATCTTCAACATAATTCTAATCATATTAGATCCAAAAATGACCAAAACTCTTTTAGCCAATAATTAACATGCTATATCAACATATAACATCAATTAATGCAAATCGACATTCAACATTAATCACTATGAATTAAAACATACTAACTACATAAATTAATACTTAAATCACATAATAGCATGCTTTTAATTCATCAATCAAGGAGCCTCATACAATTCAACCAAATTCTCCAATCCATCAATTGAATTGAGAATATGGTGATGTATATTAATCCTTCACCCATCACATGCATCAATCAACCAAATAAAATCCAAATCTATGCATGATTTTGGCTTTGATACCACTTGAAGGCTAGTAAGGCACTAAGATCTAATATCAAAACTTCAAAACATCAAATTAACTAGTTCCTACAAGATAATCAAAGATATAATCATGAATATGATTTAGATTTAGATATAGGATTACCTTGATGAGCAAATACAAGGAGTATCAAATCAACACTTCATTGGTTCCAAAATTTGCTTGCTTGTGGCACAGCAAGAAAATTGCGACGATCATCTCCAAATATTATGAAAAAATATATGGAGATAGAAAACACATTGGAAAACTTCTATTAAAAATTTTAGATCAATTTAAATACAGAAATGTCCTAGAGAAAATTGTAAATTTAGACCCCGAACAAGTGGATCTCCAGAAGTGAGCAAGTCACATGCCTTGCCTCTATTGTTATGTTACACACACCAATGAGATCTTCCTAATTCTTCTATAGTATACGAGTTGTAGTAAGACCAGACATTTTCTAATGGTGGAGGCTGAAACTTTGGGTAAGAAGATGAAGAAAGAAGCTTAGCCTTCAACACATGAAATACGAACTTGCAAATGGTTTTGGAGAGAAATGAAGAATCTAATTCTTCACACCAATACACATATGCACGTTCTTCTCTCTCTATATATCTATATATAAATGCTAAAAATATGTGATACGAAGTTGGCATCACACAATGCATGAGGGGGGTGGCCATAGGGGTTGCCATGGTGGCAAAATTTGAACCTAAATCTCATTTGAATTTCATTTGCATCTTAATTACATTTGGAATCTTATTTCAAATTAATTATGATGCCATCTCAAGTATCATTTGAGTCTTCCCTCCAAAATTCATTCTTCCTAATTAATTAAATTAAATGCTTTAATTTAATTAATTATCCTTTGACTTAACTCTTTAAGTCAAACTAGTTTAATTCCTTGAGCTATATTTGTTAACTTAACTCTTTAAGTTAACTTGACCAATTGATGATCATGTTGGTACCAAATAATTAAATCTCTAATTATTGGTGTAATTTAACTCTTAAATTCGATGATTAATTTAACACTTAAATCAATCAAACCAAAATTGACCCTCAAACTTTGCCCAAAAAGTCAGTCCACTAGAAGACACCATTTTCTAACACTTTAGAAAATTCTCTCCATTAATTAGGAAGCTAATTTGATTTTGTGTGTGACTTAATAGGTTCTACCATTCATCTGACAAGGGCTTACAACTCCTTATGACTTTCAAATATCTTATATTCATTCTAATTTAAAACTCCTTTTAAACTAGTCAACTCAATTAAATTAATTAGCCAATCTCCTATGTTGATGTCCAACCTCAAGCCCATGGAGCCTAACTAATTAGCTAAAATGAATATTCTAGAGAACCATCATTGCTCTATGCATACTATGTAAATAAAGTCCTTCTGTCTCCTATCTCTCGAAAGAGACCTGTGGCAAGATATTTGTCACCTCCCTAGTAGCCTCGATACTTTGTCTCTATTCTTAATGTTCAATCCTTGTTGTGTGACTTCACCTTTGGAAAACTTCTTTTTCAAATTATCACACTACCTTACGTGAGGATTTTTAGGAATCAGTCATCATAGAACACATAAAAGATGTATTCATCTTTCACAACAGCGAAGATCGGATTCCATCTCAGATTTTACAAAGTTCCATGCTAAGTCACTCATACCTAATCTCAACTTGAAAGACCTATTGAGTGGTCAAGAAAGAGTCAAAGCATGAGAGCTGGACATAAGATTATCATAGATCCTCAAGTCAAAAGACTAAGAATATGCACTAGCATAATCAAGAAAACTAGCCGCTACTGACTTGGTACTACGACTATCTAGTAGATTCTTCGGTTGGTCTTCAGTACTTTATTTTCTAACAAACACTCACTAACATGCACTTGTATCTCATATAGTTGCTTATGGAATGGAGTAATCTCAAACCCTTGGATTTATGCATCGTTAGTGGAAGTCTATCTAGATCTTAGATGCTCTGTTTGATAAGATCCTATGACTTGAAAGATTTAAAATCACAATCGTGTGTGACTTATTCCATGGCCACCAAACCAAATTATGCAGTCATAAGTGATCTAAAGGTTTCATCCAAATGCTAGTAAAGTGCAACAAAGCATAAGATGAAGATGGCCATATAAAGAATATCATTCAATTAAGTTTGTACCATGAACGAAAGTTTACAAGGCCAATCTCATTAGCATGCAAGGAACTATTCCAATATTCTCCATCTTCCACCTCTATATTCCCAGCCTTTCCTCTCATGTTCTCTATAGATATTTATAGCTATATTGTAGAGAATAGGACATAGTAATGGTGTGTGAATTGCTTTTTTAGAAGTAAGCCATATGGGTTGCTCTTGTTCTTACAGAAGTACTTTTTGGCAGCCTATTGTGGTGAGTGTTGGAAGATCCTCAATGTTTAGATTAGGCTAATTTTTTAGCAAAAAAATCCTTAAGGAGACATTTCAATGAAAATTTTAGCAAAAAATGAGAAGTCAAACTAAGGGAAAATTGATGGTGAATTTGTTGTGCCAATGAGAAGCTTCTTCAACAGTTGAGGAGAGTTTCTTTTGCTCCTTGAATTTTTTATTTTTAGCTAGGTATTTCCCCTATCTAAATTTGATTCCTATGCATGTCTTGATTCTTAAAGATGTGCGTGAGCTAGTTACATTCATGTTTTTTGAAAATATTTGGATCCTGGTGTCGTACATACCTTCTTCTTCATCTTCCTATCTCCCAAAAAAGCCTAGGATAAGAAATTTATCAACTTCTTAATTGCTTCAATACTATATCTTTATTCTCAGTGTTTGATTTCATTGTGTGGCCTAATATTTGGAAAACTCCTTTCCCAAATTGTTACACCACCTCGTGCAAGGATTTCTTGGAATCAATTGTTATAGAATACATAGGAGATGCATTAGCCCTTCACAAAGATAAGAAGTCAAATTTCATCTTAGATCTCAAAAACCTCCCTGCCAAGTAGCTCCGACCTAAGCACATCTGGAAGAGCCTGCTAAGTAACAAAAAAAAAAGTTAAAACATGAGGGCCAAACACAAGATTACTATGGATCTTCAAGTTAGAGGACTAATAATATGCATTAGCGTAAATGAGAGAATTAACCACTATCCTCTTGCCACAATAGCTATCTAGTGGATTCTCCGAGAGGGTCTTTAGTGCCTTATTCACTAACAAACAACTATTAACATGCACCCATATCTTATACAATAGAGCAATGTCCAACTCTTAGATTTATGCATCATTAGTGCAAGTCTATTTGGATTTTAGATGCCTTATCTCTTAAGATCTTATGACTTGGAAGATTTAGAATCATGACTAAGTAAGACTTATTCTATGGTCGCCGAAGCAAGTCCCATAGTAATGAATGATTTAAAGGCTTCATTCAAATGCCAGTGAAGTAATATAGAGCATAAGATGAAGATCATCATATAAAGAATATCATTCAATCAAAATTATTTTACCAAGAAATAACTTTACAAAGCTAATCCTATTGGCTTGTCGGGCACTATTCCAAAAATTTTAGACTATTTCTTTTTCTTGTTTCCCTTAAAACTCTTCAAGGGTTGGTTTCCCTTAAAGGAAGGACTCTTTTCCTTTTACTTCGCTTTGTAAGATCTTGGGGCCCTTCAACTTGGAAGAGAAAGCAAGCATAAGAAGCTTGTCTTTCTTCATAGTCTTCTTAGTAGTTACTAACATATTGAACAATTCATTAATCATTACTTCTTGTTTGGTTATATTAAAGTTCATAACAAATTGGTCAAAGGAGCTAGGCAATGATTGAAAGATCAAATTCACATAAAGCTTATTATCCATGATAACATCTAATTGATCAAGTTTCTCAATGAGATCGATCAACTTTAGCTTGTGGTCATGAACACTAGAGTCCTTATTCATTCTAGTCCTAAAGCATTTCTTAGATAATGAGGACCTTTCATGTCTAGTTTGAACAACTTACAACTCTTATAGGCGTAAGTAGATCTCATGAGCATATTTTATGTACTTATGAGGCTTTTGAAGTTCATTAGTCATAGAAGCCATCATGATGCATCTTTTTTGTAGATCATTATCCACAACCTCTATGAACAATTCACGTGCCTCATTGGTGGCATCATTGCCAATGGTGTCTAGCGAACTTCAATCAAGCATATAAGTCCTTTTTTAGAATCTAGAGTAATCTTGAGGTTTCTCAACCAATGCAGAAGTTTCGCACGATTAGCTTATTAGTTTCCAAATTAAAGTTGAGTGGATTTTTAGCCATTTTAAGTTTGAGATTTAAAAAACCTACAAAAGGTGAAAAAAAGAGTATAAGCAAGTGATTGAATATTGATATTGAAAATATGTTCATGGTCTTTTAAGCATGTGTTTCTCCCACTATTTTATCAAATTTTTCATCCCCTAGAAGAATTTGAGAAATCTCATTTTCTAGTGAGATCAAGGCCCTAAGGACTTGTAATGGACCTACGACTTGTGAGACATCACAAATAATCAAAAAGTAAGCAACTTTTGTTAATTGCATCTCTATGCAACCCTTGATGTATTTTGCCTCACTTTTCATATAGACTTGTAACTCATGTGACATCTATATTACTAGGTGTTGAATTGGACCTACCAATTAAACTTTGATTCAAGACCATTGCATGACATCCCACGCCTTGTGGCTAATGCTTGGGAAGCATTAAATCAAAGGTGCATCATTTGAAAAATATGTGATCATAGCTTTCCACAATAAATGTGACCCACGACACCTGAGACAACATATAAATGTGGTAGTGCCATCATTCCACTTACTCTTGGTAAAAGGCATAGATTAATTAAAACTTGTTTTAATTTGTAGCCATTTTGACTTAATATATGGAAGCACTTAGACTTTCTAAGTGGAGAGATTATCTTGCTTGCAAAGATCTCATCAATTTTATCTTCTCAATTAGGCTTTCTATATCCTAACTATGCATCTCATATATCAATAGGATATGTAAAGCATAAATAAGTAAATACACCTAGCATGCTCCTAAGGTGGGATGACCATGAGCCTTGACCAAGTGGTGCAATTAGATCTATTGGTGCACCACTTAGTTGATTTTAAGTAGATTAAATGTAGCTATTACATAAATGTACCCCCATACATTCGTGGGTCTTCATTCCTTCAATGGTCTTCTTTGCTCCTTGTAACATTTACATGAGGAAGAAATCCTCACTCAAAGTGATTCCACTTTCATAACATTTACAAAATAGAAATTAAGAGGCATGCCAACTACAATTTATTACAACCCTTTTAAACAGCAAGAAGCAAATAAAATTAATAGTAAAGGCTCATGATCGTCCACATTCATTCATCATCCTTTTAATAATTAAATGAATAATAAATCAAGCATTGGCGTTTAATTCTAATAATTAAATTCTTACCACATAAACAATTAGTTGGTAAAGCAACAATAATCATAACACATATGCACCACATTTCTGCACCATTATTGAAGATTTACTTTAACAAGATTTTTAAAGCAATCAAAAATGTCTAACATAATTTTGAGAACTTACAAAATAGTTGTATGTATATGTAGCATGATTTAATTCACTTTCAGTTATAAAAAGAACACAAAAAATGCCTCAAAACTTACCAAACCTAAGACCAAGCACTACTTCCAATCCTAGAACATGGCTATGCGGTAAGCACACCTGAGGCACACCACTGCTTAGCCAGCACTTGGCCGGGCATGGCAACATGCCTTGTTTTGGGTATTAGTTCTAGTCAAGTTATTTTTGGCATAATTTTTATGCACAAAAAAAATTTAGGACACTACCTAAACATCAAATCACACATTATAAATGAATCTCTATATTCAAAACACATTTTAAAAATGAAAATTCAAGTGCTTAAAACTTGCTTTAAAAATTAAATTTAACTAAGAATCAACACTCTCCAAAAATCTCCAATTCAATTAGATCCAAAAAATGACAAAAACACCTTATGGCCAAATTTAATATGCTATATCAACATATAATGTCAACTAATGTCAAATCAACATTTAACATTAGCAACTATGAATCAGAACACGTTAACATATGAATTAACACTTAAAACACATATTAGCATAATTTTAATTCATCAACAAAGGAGCCACAAGAAACATCATCCAAACACTCCAATCAATAAATTAGATCAAATGTTTGGAAATCTAGATTCATTATCACATGAATCAATCAATGAAAAATCCAAATTAAAACATAATTTAGGCTTCGGTACCACTTGAAGTCTAGTTTAGCACAAAGATCTAATTAATAAAGCATAAAATAGCTAAATTAAATTGTCTACACTCAAAGCTAAGGATTTGATCATGCCACTAATTTAGATTTGGATGAAGGATTACCTCGAATGCTCAAAAATCCAAGGTAGAATGGAAGAACACTTTAACGCTTCAAATTTATCTTCTACTAGCATATTAGCAATCCAACAACTTTTTCCCAACTAAAAAATATTTTAATTTGCTCAAAATTGGACACAACATAACCTCATCAACACCTTGATGAAGATCTAGTAAAACATTTAGCAACAATTGAATCCAACAAGGCAAGTTGGTGCCACCCCTTAAGAAAGGTGTGATGCCATCTTAGTATTACACCATCATTACTCTATATATAGATATATATAGAGAGAGGGGGGAAGCTACTTATGCATTGTGTAAAGAAATAGATTTTTTCACATTTTCCCTACAACTCTCAAGTGTTTCCTTAAATGTTAAAACTTTATTTTCTCTCTTCTTTTCCTACCTCAAATCAAGCCTTCATCTGTGCAAATCTCCTTCATATTTTCCAAAAGATACTAAGGAGATTAGGATCTAGCATTGGTATATGGATCATATTGCTAGAGGCAAGATAACTAGATTGCTAGCCTTTTGAGATATATTATTAGGGCAGTCTGTTTGGGTAATTTATTTTGGCACTTCTTTGTAGCTTTTTGAGCTAAATTTATTATATTAGGTTCATCAAAGAGTTGAGAAAATAATGTAATGTTTATGGAATTTTTGGAGGAGTTTCTATTGGGCTAAAGTTGCATCCACTTGGTTGTGCTACTATACGACAGTTTCTAGATTGAAGAAGTGTTCTTCATCATTTCCTTATTTTTGAGCAAATCAAGGTAATTATCCTTCTAAATCTGAATCAATAGCATAGTTAGATCCTTGTTAGAATGTATACCCCAATTAAATTCAATTTTAATTGTTGGATCTTAATGTTGCATGTGTCTTCAAGTAGTATTGGAGTCTAATTCATGCTTTGACTTGGATTTTTAATTGCTTGATTCATGTGATGGATTGATAAAAATCCCAATATTCTCAATTCATATGATGGATTGGAGTGTTTTGATGATATTGTGTGTGGCTTCTTGATTGATAAATTGAAAGCATGTTCGTATGTGTTTTAAATATTAACTCGTATGATTAGTTTGACTTAATTCATAGCTTCTAATGTTGAATGTTTATTTAGCATTTGTTGATGTTATATGTTGATATATCATGTTGATGATGGCCTAAAAGAGTTTTGGTCATTTTTGGATCTAATTTGATTGGAGTTTGTTGGAGATTTTTTAAGAATGTGATTTTTACTTTAACTTAATTTTTGAAGCATGTTTGATCACTTGAAATTTCACATTTGAAAGTTATTTTAGATCTAAAATTTCATCTATAATATGTGAGTTAATGTTTAGGAGGTGTCCTAAATTTTTTGGTAACACAAAAGTTGAGTACAATTGCGCTTGACTCACTTAAGACCCAAAAACACTGCTACTGACAACCATGGCCCAACACTGGGTATGCCATGCATGGGCTTGTCACCCAGTCATGTGCTAGGGCCAAGTCAGCAGCAAGTAGTTTGCGTTTAGGCTTGTTACGAGTGTGAATTTTAGCTTCTTTAGTGCTAAAAAATGTTTTAATTCATACATATTAGAAGCACAAGTGTTGTGCAAGTGCTCAAAATTATGTTTGTCATTTTGACTACTTTTAAAATCTTGTTAAAGTTAATCTTCAATTGATACATAAATGTTCTGCTAGCTCTTACTTGACTAATTATTTGTTTATTAGATAAGCATTTAATTGTTGGAATTGAATGTCAATTTTAGATTTATTTATTGTTTATTTAATTCTTGAATGGATGATGAATGAATGGGGATGATCATGAGCCATTAATATCAATTTTATTTATTTCATATTATTGAAAAGGGTTGTATTAAATTGTGGCTTGCATGCCTTTTAACTTTTAACTTGTGAATGTTATGAGAGCAAAATGACTAGGAGTGAGGATTTATTTCTTACATAATTATTACATCGAGTAAAGAAGACCATTGGAAGCATGGAGACTTTTGAAGACCCATCAATGTGTGGAATACACCATATAATAACCAAATTTAATCAACCTATTTAAAATCAACTAGGTGGTGTACCTATGGCTTTTAGTGCACCACTTGGTTAAGCATATGGTCATCCCACCATAGGAGTATGCTAGGTATATTTACTTGTGTATGCTTTTCATATTCTATTAATGTATGAGATGTATGGTTAGAATATAGAAAACCTAAAAAACAAGATAAAAATAATGAGATCTTTGCAAGCAAGAAAAATCCTCTAGTTAGAATATCTAAGTGCTTCAAATAATAAGTCAAAATGGATATAAATTAAAATTGTTTTAATTAACAATGCCTTCTACTAATAGTATGTGGCATGGTGATGCGACCATTATTTGTGTGATTTCTCACAAGTCCTAAGTCACACTTATGGTGGAAAGCTATGACCATATACTTAGCATATGATGCACCTTTAATTTGAGAATGCCTATACATTAGCACATAAACCATGGAATGTTGTGGACCTATCTCAAATTAAAGTTTGATTGGTATGTTTGATTTAACACTTAGTAATGTGGATGTCTTACAAGTCTTGGATCTACATGAAAAGTGAGGCAAAATACATTAAGAGTTGCAAGAGATATAAATAACAAAAGTTGTTGACTTTTTGATTATTTGTGAATATCTCACAAGTCGTGGGTCCATTTACAAGTCCTTAAGATCTTGATTCTTACTAGGAAATGAGATTTCCTGAATTCTTATAGGGGATGAAGGATTTGATAAAATAATGGGAGAAAAACATGTTTGAAAGATCATAAACATGTTTTCAATATCAAAATTCATTCATATGCTTATATTCTTTTTTCACCTGTTGTAGATTTTGAAAATCTTAAAAAAAAAAATGACCAAAAGTCCACTTGCAAGCATTTTGAAAACTAATAAACAAACTAAGTGAAACTTCCGCAATTGGTTAAGAAACCTTAAAATTGTTCTAGACTTTGAAAAGAGGACCTATGTCCTATATCAAAGTCTATAGGATACTTTGGGTGATGACACCACCAATGAGGCCCATGAGTTGTTCACTAAATTTGTGGATAATCATTTACAAGTGAGATACCTCATGATGGCTTCCATGACTAATGAGCTTCAAAAGAGTCATGAGCATATGAAACATACAAGTGAGATCTACAAGCACTTACAAGAGTTGTATGTTGTGCAATCTAGACACGAAAGGTTTGCTTTGCCAAGAGAGCTCTTTGGATTAAGGATAGTTGAGGGCTCAAGTATCCATGATCATGGTCTAAAGATGATTAGACTCATCGAGAAGCTTGGGCAACTTGATGTGATCATAGACAATAACCTCTAAGTGGATTTGATCTTTCAATTATTACCCTCATCATTCAACTAATTCATTATGAACTTTAATATGTCTAAGCAAGAGGTGATGATTAATGAATTGGTGAACATGCTTGTGACCATCAAGGTGACTATAAAAATGGAAAATACATAAGATGCTTGCTTTCTCCTGGAAGTAAAAAGGCCCTAGGGGTCTTAGAAAGGCAAGTAAAAGGAAAAAGAGTTCTTCCTCTAACGGGAAGTAACCTGTGAAAAGTTTTAAGAGGGCCAAGAAATAGGCTAAAATCATTGCAAGTTGTTTCCACTATGGCAAAAATGAGATAATAGAAAGGGAATTACAAAGCTTACCTTGTAACCCTTGAGAAGGGTATGTAAATCTTTAAAGCGCATTTGATGACTAATTTATTCTCATAGGTGTTTGATGCCATAAGTGATTCTTACCTTTCTAATTCATTATAGGGGATGGAAAGAAGAAAAAGTCTTCATGAAAGGAATATGATCCTCTACTTAGCAAATGAAGCAAGAGTTGCTGCCATGGTCTAAAGCATTATCAAGTTAGACTTGGGGAATGCTTGCATTGTACTTGATCCAATTTATTATGTACCCAATCTTATTAAGAACATTATTTCAATTCCCATTCTTAATAATGAAGGATATGATTTTTCTATATTGAATGGGATATTAAATGCATTAAAGAATAGTTCTTTGATTGCACGAGGGACATTAAATAGCATATTGTACATACTTGATTCTCAACCTTTACTAATACATATTCATTCAAGTAAAAGAAAACTAGATAACTAAGAAGATGTTATTCTTTGGCATACAAGACTTGGGCATATTTGTAAAAGTAGAATGTGCAAGTTGGAAGCTCTAAGAGCACTAAATGTTAGTGGTATTGAAGACCTTCCTATTTGTGAATCTTGTTTGAAAGGAAAAATGACCAAGGTTTCTTTTGTTGGACAAACAGATCATACCACAAGTCTTTTGGATTTGATCTATATAGATGTTTATGGCCCACTAAGAGTTAGTGCAAGTGGAGGCTATTCCTACTTCATCACCTTTATCAATAATTATAGTTGGTTTGAACATGTATATTTATGAAATACAAGTTTGAAACCTTCAAAAAGTTCAGAAAGTATAGAAATGAAGTGGAAAAGAAAAAAGCGCTTAATATTAAAGCTCTTCGATCAGATCAAGGGATAAAGTACTTAAATACTGAATTCTTGGATTATCTAAAAGGGAATGGGATTCTCTCATAATGGGCTCCACTTGGCAAACCCCAACATAATAGAATAGCCAATAGGAGAAATCATACCTTGTTGGACATGGTATATTCCATGATGAACTTTTCTGACGTGCCCATATCCTTTCAGGGGTATGCCTTGCAAATGTCGGTGAAACTACTAAATGTAGTCCTTTCAAAGTTGGTGCCAAAAATACCGTATGAGATGTGATATGGTAAAGCACCCTCTTACCATTACCTTAGGGTTTAGAGATTTCCTACCTCTATGAGACAACAGTAAGAGATAAGTTGAATAGTAAATCTATCTCGTGAAAGTTTGTGGATACCCAACAGAGTCTTTGGGTTAATACTTTTGATCCCTCAAAACAAAAGGTGTTTGTTTTGAGAAACACCACTTTTTTGGAAAAGGATTTTCTATTGGATAGAAATGGCATTGCTGTTAAACTTGATGAAGTTTAAGATAATCATCAAATCCCACAAGCAGTGCAAACGAGCAGCAAAAGACACACACTCAACTTCTAAGAAGGTTGGACCAAATCAAGAAACAATCTAAAGGTTTGGATTTCTTCATAAGATAGGCCAATCAAATAGTGATCCAAAGACCTATGAGGAAACTATGTTGGACATAGACTCGGGACATTGGCTTGACCCCATGAGATTTGGAATAGACTCTATATACTCCAACAAAATATGGTGTTTGGTAGATCTACTAAAAGGAATAGTTTTCATCTGTTGCAAATAGATCTATAAGCAAAAGCTTGGAGTTAATGGAGAGGTAATAACTTTTAAGGCATGACTAGTAGCAAATGCTTATAATTAAAAAACCTAGTATTGATTTTGAGAACTGGTCGCAATGCCTAAGTTTAATTGGATTTACTTGCATAGCTGTATATTATGACTATGAGATATGACAAATGGATGTGAAAATCACTTTCCTCAATGGAGACAATGAAATAAAATTTTATATGGAGCAACTATAAGGTTTTACATTCAAAAGGAGTGAGCAAAAGATTTGCAAACTCTAGAGATCTATTTATGGACTCATGCAGGCATCCCAAAGTGGGAACATACATTTTGACTTGACAGTCAAATCATTTAACTTTGTCAAAAATATGTATGAACCATGTATATATTGGAATAGTGCTCCACAAGCTAATTAGATTAGCCTTGTAAAATATTTCATTGTAAGATAATCTTGATTGATTAATATTCATTATATAGCCATCTTTATCTTATGCTCTTTATTTACTTCACTTGCATTTTGAAGAAGCCCTTAGATCACATAAGACTATAGGACTTGGTCATGTACTAGGTGGTGATCATGGAATAATTCTTACACCATCATGATCTTAAATCTTTCAAGTCACAGGATCTTATGAGACTAGGCATCTAAGATTTGGATAGACTTGCACTAATGATGCAAAAATTTAAAGGTTGGAAGTTGCTCCATTCCATAAGCAATCCCATATGAGATATGGATGCATATTGATGGGTGGTTGTTATAAAAAAAGGCACTGAAGATCCGTTTGTAGAATCCACTAGATGGCTATAGTAGCAAGTTAGTAGTAGCATGCTCTTTTGCTTATGCTAGTACATTTATTAGTCCTTTGACTTAAGGATCTATGGTAACCTTGTGTTTGGCCCTTATGCTTGGACTCTTCCTTAGTCACTTAGTGGGCCATTTGAGTATAGATTAGGCATGAGCTATTGGACATGGAGATTTGTGAGATCTAAGATGGAATTCAACTCTTCATCTTTGTGAAGGGTAAGTGCATCTGTTATGTGTTCTATAATGATTGATTCTGAGAAATCCTTATGCAAGGTGATGTGATAATTTCGAAACGTGTTTCCAAAGATGTGGTCACAAAGGGGGTCGAACATTAAGAATATAAGCATAGTATTAAGGTTATTAGCAAGTTGACAAATATCTTACCACAAGCCTTTTTTAGGAGATTAGAGATGGAATGACCGTATGTACGTTTGTCTGGCACTAGGTTCCAAATATTTTCACAAAAAGCTAGCAAAACTAGTCCACACAAACACCCCAAGGATAAAAGCATGCATGAAATTCAAATTTGGAAAGGGAAAATACCTTGGTGATGGCAAAAATGAAGAACAAGAGTCAAACTCTTTCCAACTGTCAAATGGACTCTTCAAGGGCACAACAGGATCACTACCAATTTTCCTTGGATGGACTCCTATGTTTATGCTAAAAATTTTACTAGAACTTCTCAACCCTTTAATGATTCTATAGTCTAAATTTAGGTGGATTAGAACTCCAGAGGTACTCTCAAACGAAGCAAAAACTAGCTGTCAGAAATTACTCTAGTCAAGAGTAAAAGCAACCAAAATAGATTACCTCTAATGTAAAAGTCCGCACACAAAATCTATGGCCTATTCTCTACAGAAAGGCTGGAAAAATTGTAGAGAATGAGAAGAGGAAAGCCAGGAATATTGAGGTGGAAGGAGGAGGGAAAAGAAGACAGTGATGGGAGGCTAACAACTTAGATTCTCACTACACAATATCATTGGGAGAAAATCACACAAAATGTGCACACCTCACACACCATATGGCTGTCCACTCTACTATATCTATATATAGGATTGGTCACACACCTCCCATAAGGAGGTGATGCCAAGTGTCTCATGCTTAGGTAGCCGCTAACTTTCTGATTAGTGAATTTAATTAAAGCACAAATTTCATCTAATGAAATATCTTACAATTAAATTCTAATTCTTATTAAATGAACTCTTCTTTTAATAATTATCCCAAAAAAATTATCACTCCAACTTAATTAAATTAAACACTTTAATTTAATTAATAATTTTTTTATTTAACTCTTTAAGTCAAAGTGCTTAACGATTTATGCTAGTCAAAACTAACTCTAGCCTTAAATTAATTTTGACTAATTGATAGTCATGTGACATCAATTAATTTTAATAAATTGATCTTAATTTAACTCTTAAATTAATTTGACCAACTTAACATTCAAATTGATCAAGTCCAAATGACTATAATTTTGCCTCATCCAAAAATGGTCATGAATTTTCTAACTCTTAGAAAATTGACCTTGCTTCAATAGGTCATATCGTCGGCTTTTATTCATGACCCATTAGGTTCTACCATTCATTGGACATGGGCACACAACTCTTTGTGACTTTTGGACTATCAAATATTCACTTTAGTTTAAATTCCTTTAAACTAAGCGACTCAATTCAATGAATCTCATTAATTGAAGAGTACCCAATCTCCATGATCATTGTCTAATCTCAAGCCCATGGAGCAAACCTATTTGGCCAAAATGAATGCTCTTGAAAAAGTATTTTAACATTACATGTACCACATAAATACGGACTTTTCATCTCCTATCTCCCAAAAGAGGCCTAGGGCAAGATATTAGTTAGCTCCTTAATATCCTTAATACTATATTTCTATTCATAATGTTCAATTTCATTGTGTGATATCACATTTGGGAAACTTCTTTTCCAAATTGTGACACTACTTTGTGTAAGGATTTCTAGGAATCGATCATTATAGAACACATAGGAGATGCACTTGACCTTTACAAGGACAAAGAGTCAGATTCCTTCTTGGATTTCACAAACCTTTATGTTCAACAGCTCATGCCAAATCCCTACCTAAGTATCCTGCTAAATGACCAGGGAAGAGTCAAAGCCTAAGGGCCAAACACATGGCTACCATGGATCATCAAGATAAAGGACTAATAATATACACTAGCGTAAGCGGGAGAACTTGCCACTACCGACATGCCATTTTGGCTATCTAGTGGATTCTCTAGGTGAGTCTTCAATGTCTTGTTTTCTAATAAGTACCCACAACATGCATCTATATCTTATATGGGATTTCTCATAAAATGGAGCAGCATCCAACCTTTATATTTTTGCATCATTCGTACTAGTCTATTTGGATCTTAGATGCTCTATCTCATAAGATCCTATAACTTGGAAGATTTAAGATCACGATCGTGTAGAACTTATTCCATGATGACCACCAATGCGTGACCAAGTTCTATAATCTTGTGTGATCTATAGGCTTCATCCAAATATAAGTGAAGAAAATAAGAGCACAAGATGAAAATGGCTATATAATGAATATCATTCAATCAAAATTATCTTTCAATGAAATAGTTTATAAGGCCAATTTTTTAGCTTCCGAGGCACTATTCGAACTCTGTATTTGTATGCTATGCATAATACTAGAATGGTCCTTTAAGAGCATTCATGTTGGTTAATTAGTTGGGCTCCATGGGCTTGAGGTTGGATATCGACCATGAAAATTGGGTACTCTTCAATTAATAAGATTAATTGAGTTAAGTCGTTTAGTTTAAAGGAGTTTAAACTAATGTGAATATTTGATATTCCAAAAGTTGTAAGGAGTTGTGAGCTCATGTCTAATGAATGGTTACATACAAAAGCTAATAATATGATTTGTTGAAGGAAGGAGAATTTTCTAAGAGTTCAAAAATTCATGATCGATTTTGGAGGAAGCAAAATTGTAGTCATTTTGGCTTCATCAATTTAAATGCTAAATTGGTCAAATTAATTTAAAAGTTAAATTAAGATCTATTGATTAAGGGTTAATTAATTGATGTCACATGACTTAGATATAGCAACTGACGAAAAGGTTTCCTTGAAATTGATATTGGGTATTTCAGTTTAACCTTTTGCCATTAATCGCGCTTTAAAAGTCACCACTTCTCTATCTATCCCAAGCTTTCACTTAAAGATCTACTTGCAACTAACAAAAATTATTTTTTTTGGTAGATCTACCAAAGTCCACACTTTGTTTGAGTAAATGGAGTCCATTTCAGATCTCATGGCTCCTAGCCAATGTCTTGAGTCTATATCAAGTATAGCTTTTTCATAGGTCTTTGGATCTCTATCTGATTGACTCATCTCATGAAGAAATCCAAACTCTTTGAGTTGCTTCATAATCTGGTCCAACCTTTTCAAAGGTTGTGTGTAAAGCTCTTTGATATTTATTTATTTCTACCACTTGTGGGATTTATTGATCATCTTGAACTTTATCAAGTTCAATTACAATACCTTTTCTGTCTTATAGAAATTTCTTTTCTGAAAAGGTGCATTCCTTAAAACAAACACATTTTGTTCTGAGGGATCATAAAATTAATAGCCGATAGACTCTCTTAGGTATCCCACAAACTTGCACAAGGTAGATCTACTATCCAAATTATCTCTCAATATCCATCTCACATAGGTGGGAGATCCCCAAACCCTTAGATAATTGCATAAGGGTGCTTTGCCATGCCATATCTCACATGGTGTTTTTTGCACTAACTTTGAAGGTATTACCCTTAGTAACTTTGCTACCATTATTAAAGTATATCATCAAAAGGAGATAGGAATATCGAAGAAGCTTATTATAGAATGTACCATGTCTAACAAGATATAGTATCTTCTCTTGACTACTCCATTGTGCTGGGGTGCGCTAGGCGGAGTCTATTGAGAGAGAATCCCATTCTTTTTAAGATAATCCAAGAATTTGATACTTGAGTATTTTCTTACTTAATCCAATTGAAGAATCTTAATACTAAGTGCCTTTTGCTTTTCTACTTCATTCTTATACTCTTTGAACTTTTCAAAGGTCTTGAACTTGTACTTCATAAGATACACATGTTTGTACCGACTATAGTCATTGCTGAAGATGATGAAGCAAGAATAACCACCTCTCCTACTAACCTTTAGTGGTCCACAAATATTTGTATGGATCAAATATAAAAGACTTGTGGATTGCTTTGTTTGTCCTACAAAGAGAGCCTTAGTCATTTATCGCTTCAAACTAGATTCACAAGTATGAAGGTTCTTAATGTCACTAACATTTAGTGCTTTGAGAGCCTCTAACTTGTTCATCCTAATTTTTTCAAGATATGACCAAATCTTATATGCCACATCATGGCATTATCTTAGATATCTGATTTCTTACTTAGTTGAGAGTGTATCAGTGATGTTTAGGAATCTAATATGTATGATCCTTCGTTAACTGTGCCACAAGCAACTAAAGAACTGAATTAAAATAATGTTCTCAACAATATATGGTTTTATATAACGAAGGTCAAATATAAGTATGAAATTTTCTAAGTCTAACTTATTATACGCCTTCGGCTTGGAACAAAACTTTTTCTTCTTAGCTAAGGCAATGGATCATATCCACATCACTTAGTTATATTATTCTTTCTATTCTTTTGCAATAACTTACAAAGAAAAGAACCACATGCTATATCATATATCCATGAGCAAGATTTCATCCTAAATGCATCTCAATAAAGTATGTCTTTCTTAAAGGTTGCAAGATATTTCTTGCAATAGTTCTTCAATAGCCTATTTTGCCCTAGTAAAAACAAACAATACAACTATTTCCTCTATAATCTTCTCAACTCCTTCAAATGCCTTTGATAGTTGTTTTCTCTTTGAGGAAGAACATTTTTTCCTCTTACCTCTCTTTCTAGCACTCCTAGGACCAATAAACTTGGAGAAGAAAATAAATGTCAAAGGTTTGCCTTTGTCATGGTAGTATCCATCTAGACAAACACTTTGATCAATAAAACTCAGCAAGGATGTGAAGATCAAATCCTCACTCATGGAGATCATTGTCCATCACTACGTCTAAGTTGAAAAGCTTCTCCAAGCTAATTATCTTTAGACCATAGTTGATGACACATGACTTCACATCCATCTTGGCTTGAAAAATCTCCTTTGACAATATGAACTTCTCATACCTTGTTTACTTTACAACTTTTTGTAAATTTTAATCAAGGTATAATTCATGTGTCCTTGAGACTTTTAAAGCTTGTAGATGTCATCATGTGACTAAGGGATAGGACGATCTTAAGCCCAATTCATAAACTTTTCACATGTCTCTAGATCTACATTAATCCCAAAGAGATTAGGGGTACCATGATATAGGACCTATATCCACTTCTAGGAATCTAGAATCATTTTTGCGGTTAAGTTAATCATGGAAGTTTGGCACAATTGGTTTATTAGTTTCCAAAATAACGTTGAGTGGAATTTTAACCTTTCTCGAGATTTACAAATTCTCAAAGGCAAAAAATAGAATATAAGCATGTCATTATTTTTTAAATTAAAACATGTTCATGGTCTTTCAAGTTTGTTTTTTTACACTATTTTATCAAATTCTTCATCCCCAAGAAGAATTCAGTAAATCAAATTTCTTAGTGAGTATCAAGAGCCCAATGACTTGCCAATGGACCTTTGTGACCAAGTGCCATCCATGAGCAATCGAAGGGTAAGCAACTTTTGCTAATTATATTTCATGCAACTTTTAATATATTTTGCCTCATTTTTCAGATAAACCTACATAACTGTGTGCCATCTATACTACTAAAGTTATGTCAATCCCACTTGTCAAACTTTATATCAAGATAGCCTCACGACATCCCCCATGACCAAGTGCCAATGCATGAGGGTTCCTAAGTCAAAGGTGCATCTTATGCTAAATGTATTCTCACAGCTTTCCTCCTAAGTAGGACCTCCTTGACTGAGTGCATCTTTTTTATCTTCTTATTTAGATTTTCTATATCCTAATCATGCATCTCATACATTAATAGTATATGTATAGCATAAATAAATAAATAGCCTAGCTTGCTCCTAGGATGGGATGACTATGAGCTTAACTAAGGGATGCACTTGAGCCATAGGTGCATCACTTCGATTGATTTTAAGTGGGTTGAATTAAACTAAACTAGTACATGAGTGTATCCCATACATTTAAAGGTATTCAAGTGACATCCATTGGAATCATTACTCCATGCAACATTTACATGAAATGGAAATCCTCACTTCTAGTGGTCCTGCTCTTATAACTTTTACAAGATAGAAGAAGAGGCATGCAAGCCTTATTTAATATAACCCATTTCAACAACTTTGAAACAAATAAAATCAATTTTAAAGGCTCATGATCATCTCCATTCATTCATTATTCATCTAACAATTAAATGAACAATAAATAAATCTAGAATTAATAATTAATTCCAACATTTAAATGCTTATCTCATAAATAAATAATTGAACCAAGCATAACATTTATGCTACTATTTGGAGATCAACGTTAACCAATTTTCAAAACCATTCAAATATGTCAAACATAATTTTGAAACATAGCACAACACTTGTGCACTTAATGTGTGTCATGTAAAAACTTATTGACCATTGAAGAAATTAAGAAAACAACTCAAAGCTCACCAAACACCCCTAAAATTGGACTGCCAGTAGCCCTTGTCACACTGTTGGGGAGCCTTTGTGCACAGTGTGTGCATGCTACCCGTCCAGTGCTAAGACTATACCAACAGCCTAGCATTTGGGGCTTCACAGCTTGCTAAGAGTGTTCTCCACTCAACTTTTATGCACCAACAATTTTAGCACATGTTCTCAATATTATAACACACATTTCAAATTGATTTCCATATTCAAAACACCTTTTCAAACTAAAAGTACAAGTGCTCAAACATACTTTCAAAAATTTGGAAAAGTAATAATCAAATTCTTTATATAATCTCCAACATAATTCCAATCATATTGGATCCAAAAATGACCAAAGCTCTTTCAGTCATTAATAAACATGCTATATCAACATATAACATCAATTGATGCCAAATCAACATTCAACATTAATCACTATGAATTAAAATATACTAACTACATGAATTAACACTTAAATCACATAAGAGCATGCTTTTAATTCATCAATCAAGGAGCCTCACATAAATCAACCAAATTATCCAATCCAACAATTGAATTCAAAATATGGTGATCTAGATTAATCCATCACATGAATCAATCGACCAAATAAAATTTAAATTTAAGCATGATATTAGCTCTGACACCACTTGAGGGCTAGTAAGGCACAAAGATCTAATATCAAAACTTGAGTAACTAGTCCCTATAAGATAATCAAGGATTTGATCATGCTTATGAATCAAATTTATATAGAAGATTACCTTGATAAGTAAATTCAAGGACTATCAAGTGAACACTTCACTGGTTCCAAAATCTACCTATCTGTGGTGCGATGGGAAGATTGCAATGATCATCTTATCAAATTGCCTCCAAAACATTCTAAACTAATATTTCAAGCAATACAACACCTTGGAAAACTTTTAGTTAAAATTTCAAGTAAATTTGACATCTGGAACCTTTTGGAGAAAATTGTAAAGTTGTACCTCAAGCAGGTGGATCTCTAGAAATGAGCAAGTTAGACAACTTGCCTCTATTGTAAAGATCCACACACCAATGAGACCTTTCTAAATGTCTAGTCTATGAATTGGAGTAAGACCACATATTTTTGTATGGTGGAAGCTGAATTTGGGGTAGAAAGAAGAAGAAGAAGCATATCATTCAACACATGAAATGCTAGCTTGCAAGCATTTTAGAGGGAAATGAAAAATCTAATTCTTCACACCAATAAGCATTGATTTGGCTAGCCTTCTTTCTATATCTATATATAGATGTGGAATAGTGTGATTCCAATAGGGATGCATAGGTTGCAAAATTTGAATATAAATTTTATTTGAATTTCATTTGAATCTTAATTACATTTGAAATCTCATTTCAAATTAATTAAGATGCCATCTCAAATCTCATTTGAGTCTTCCCTCCAAAATTCATTCTTCCTAATTAATCAAATTAAACTCTTTAATTTAATTAATTATCCTTTGACTTAACTCTTTAAGTTAAACTAGTTTAACTTCTTAAGCCAAATTTATTAACTTAACTCTTTAAGTTAACTCAACCAATTGATGGTCATGTTGACACCAAATAATTAACTCCTTAATTATTGGTCAAATCTAACTCTTAAATTAGTTGATTAATTTAACACGTAAATCAATCAATCCAAAATTAGCCCCAAAAATTGGTCCACTAGGAGACATCATTTTCTAACTCCTTAGAAAATTTTCTCCATTAATTAGGAAGCTCATTGGATTTTATGTGTGAACCAATAGGTTCTACTATTCATTGGACATAAGCTCACAACTCCTTGCAACTTTTGAATATCTTATATTCATTCAAATTTAGAACTCTTTTTAAACTAGTCGACTTAATTCAATTAATCTCATTAAGTGAAGAGTACCCAATCTCCATGGTCCATATCCTACCTTGAGCTCATAGAGCCTAACTAATTGGCCAAAATGAACATTCTGGAGAACCATCAGTATTCTATGCGTGCAATGCAAATACGGTCCTTTCATCTTCTATCTCATAAAAGAGGCCTAGGGTAAGATATTTGTTGGCTCCTTAATGGCTTTGATACTATGTCTTTATTCTTAATGTTCAATCCCTATTATGTGACCTCACCTTTGGACAACTCCTTTTCCAAATTGTCACACTACTTTGTGTAAGAATTTCTAAGAATCAATCATCATAGAACATATAGAAGATGCACTTACCTTTCACAATAGCAAAAAGTCGAATTCCATCTTGGATTTCAAAAACCTCCATGTTAGGTAACTCATACTTAATCTCAGCATAAAAGACCTACTAGGTGGTCAAGGAAGAGTCAAAGCATGAGGAACGAACACAACGTTACCTTGGATCCTCAGGTCAAAGGACTAATAATGTGTGCTTTGTTCTCTAATAAGCACCCACTAACATGCACTCATATCTTATACAGCACTTATGGAATGAAGCAATCTCCAACCCTTATATTTATGCATTATTAATGCAAGTTTATCTGGATCTTAGGTGCCTCATCTAAGAAGATCTTATAACTTGAAAAATTTAAGATCAGAATTGTGTGTGACTTATTCCATGGTCACCAAACCAAGTCCCGTAGTCTTAGGTGATCTAAGAGCTTCATCTAAATGCTAATGAGATATAATAAAGTATAATAAGAAGATAGCTACATAAAAATATCATTCAATCTAGATTATTTTACTAAGAGGTAGTTTAGATAGGGCCAATATCATTGGCTTGTACGGTACTATTCTAATAATGTCCAAGTTGAAAAACTTCTCAAGCTTAATCTTTCTTAGATCATAGTTGAGGATGAAAGCAAGATAGGTACTAGGATCTATAATTAAAACTTCAAAACATAGAATAACTAATGCCTATAGGCATTACAAGGATCTAATCATGCCTTGGATTCAAATTTAGATAAAGAATTACCTTGATAAGCAAATTTGGAAAGAAATAATTGAACACTTCACTGGTTCCAAATTTTGTCTACTTGTGGCACAATGAAAGGATTGTGATGATCAAACTACCAAATCACCTCCAAAAATTCTAAAAACATTACTAAAGATAACCAACACCTTGGGAATCGCTAGTCCAAAATTAAGATTGAATAGCCATCTAGATTATCCTATAGAAAATCATAAAGTCGAACCTCACGCAGAGAGTTCTCCAAAAACAAAGCAAGGTACATGTCTTACCTCTATTGAAATAGTCCACACACCCTTAAGACTTCTTTAATTCTCTAATCCATAAATTGGAATAGAACTAGAGAATTAGAAATGGTAGAGGCCAAAAATTGGTAGGAGGAGGAAGAAACAGCTAAGCTTTCAACTCATGTAATGCTAGCTTGCACAAGAGGTTATTTTAAAGGAAAACATGAATAATCTAATTCTTCAAACATTTTGGCACACCTTTTTCCCTCTCTGGCCATGTACCTCAGTATATCTATGTATCGATGTATATTTGTGTGATGTTAAGGTGGCATCACTCATTTCGTGCGATGGGGGTGGCGGCCAAGATTGATTAGGTGGCAAAGGGAATCTAATTTTCTTTTGAATTTCATTTGAATCTTAATTATATTTGTAATCTCATTTCAAATTAATTAAGATGTCATCTCAAATCTCATTTGAGTCTTCCCTCCAAAAATGCATTTCTTCTAATTAATCAAATTAAACTTTTTAATTAATTAATTATATTTTGACTTAACTCTTCAAGTCAAACTAGCTTAATTCTTTAAGCTTAATTGTTAACTTAACTCTTTAAGCTAACTTGAACAATTGATGGTCATGTTGGCACAAAATAATTAACTCCTTAATTATTGGTCTAATTTAACTCTTTAAATTAGTTGATTAATTTAACACTTAAATCAATCAAGCCAAATATGACCTTCAAACTTGGCAACAAATTGAGTCCATTAGGATAGCGAGATCTCTTTTCTAACTTCTTAGAAAATTCTCTCCATCAATTAGGAAGCTAATTGAATTTTATGTATGATCCAATAGGTTCTACCATTCATTGGACATGGGCTCACAATACCTTATGACTTTTGAATAAATTATATTCATTCTGGTTTAAAACTCCTTTTTAAACCAGATAACCCAATTCAATTAATCTCATTAATCAAAGAGTACCTAATCTCCATGGTCGATGTCCAACCTTAACCCCATGAAGCCCAACTAATTGACAAAAATAAATATTCTGGAAAACTATCATTGCTCTATGCATGCTATGTAAATACGGTCCTTCTATCTTCTATCTCCCAAAAAAGGCCTAAGGTAAGATGTTTGTCAGCTCCTCATTAGCATTGATACAATATCTCTATTCTCTCAATGTTCAAACCTATTTGTACGACCTCACTTTTGGGAAACTCCTTTTCTAAATTGTTACACCACCTTGTGCAAGGATTCTTAAAATCAATCATTATAGAACACATAGGAGATGTTTTCGCCCTTCACAGTAGCGAAGAGTCAGATTCCATCTTAGATCTCACAAATCCCCATGCCAAGCAGTTTATACCTAATCTCAACATGAGAGACCAGCTAAGTGGTCAAGGACGAGTTAAAGTATAAGGACTGGACACAAGGTTTCCATGGATCCTAAGGTCAAAGGACTAATAATATGCACTAGCATAAGTAGAAGAACTAGCCACTACCTACTTGCCACTTTAGCTATCTAGTGGATTCTCTAGTGGGTCTTTAATATCTTATTCTTTAAAAAGCACCCACTAACATGTACCTATATCTCATATAATTGCTCATGGAACAAAGCAATCTTCAATCCTTAGATTTATGCATCATTAGTACAAGTCAATCTGGACCTTAGATGCCTCATCTCATAAGGTCCTATGACTTGGAAGTTTTAAGAATGCAACCATGTGAGACTTATTCTATGATCACCATACCAAGTCTCATAGTCTTAGGTGATCTAAGGGCTTTGTCCAAATGCAAGTTAAGTATAATAAAGCACGAGATGAATGTGGCCATATAGAGAATATCATTCAATTAAGATTACAAGGTAATAGTTTGTACAAGGCCAATCTTGTTAGCTTGCATGGTACTATTCCAATAATCTCCCACTTGCCTTAGAGTCAATGTCCCATGGCCTTAAGACCCATCTTCTCAAGATGTACTTCAAAGACCTTTTGCGATAAGGGTTTTGTTAGTGGATCTACTATGTTTTCTTTCAAGGTAACTCTCTCCACTTGGATGTTGCTTTTATCAATGATCTCGTGGCTCAAATGATATTGCCTTAATATATGCTTAAATCACTGATAAGATTTTGGCTCTTTAGCTTGCACTACCACCCTATTGTTGTCACAAAAGACAATAACTGGCTCAGTAATACTAGGTATTGCTTTCAACTTTTGAATAAGTTTTTTCATCTAAACACCTTTCTTTGCAGCTTTTGAAAATGCAATATATTCTGCCTTTATGGTTGAGTCAACCATGGTGTCTTATTTAGAACTTTTCCAACTGACCACACTACCATTAAGGTAAAATATGAATCCAGAAGTGAATTTGAGGTCATCTACATCAGATTGGAATCTAGAATCTAAAAACCCATCAAGTTTCAATTCTCCATTGTTATACACTAAAAATAAGTCCTTAGTTCCTTTTAAGTACTGAAGAATCATTTTTATGGCCATTTAATGACTCCCATCGAGGTTGGATTGAAACCTATTCATAACACTTAGTGAGTGTGCCATGTCTAATCTTGTACATTGAACTGCATACATTATGCTCTCTATTATCGAGGTACAGGGTATTTGGTATATTTTTCGTTTCTCTTCATCGGTCTTGGGAGCTATAGACTTGGAGAGATGAATGCCGTGTCATATGAAAAGAAACCCTCTCTTGGATTCTTTCATACTAAATCTCTTTAGTATCTTATCAATGTATGGGGCTTGGGAAAACGCAGACATCCTCCTCAATCTATCTCTATAGATACGTATTTCCAACACGTAGAATGCTTTTCCCAAATCTTTTATGGAGAATTGTGTAGTTAACCATGCTTTAGTGCACTCTAACATTCCTACCTCATTCTCAATGAGAAAGATGTTATCGACATAAAGTACAATAAACTGTACTTAACTTTCACTAGCGTTCTTGTACATAGATGGCTCATACATATTTTTGACAAAGCCAAACGATTTGACTATTTTGTCGAAACATATATTCCAAATTTAGGATGCTTGTTTGAGTTTATAGATCGACCTTTGGAGTTTGTAAACTATTTGCTCACTTCTTTTGGATGTAAAACCTTGTGGTTGCACCATATAAATTTCTTCTTTATTATCACCATTAAGAAAAGAAATTTTCACATCCATATGCCATATCTCATATTGATAATATGTAGCTAGTAATATCTGAATAGAGTTAGGCATAGCGACTAGTCAAAAGGTTTTCTTGAAATCAATACTAGGTTTTTGAGTGTAACCTTTAGCTACTAGTTGCACCTTAAAAGTAACTACTTCTCCATCTACCCCAAGCTTTCGCTTATAGATCCACTTGCAACCAACTGAAACTATTTATTTTGGTGGATCTACCAAAGTTCGTACTTTATTTGAGCACATGGAGTCCATTTCGAATATTATGGCATCAAGCCAACGCCCTAAATCTATGTCTGACATGGCTTTCTTGTAGGTCTTTGGATCCTCATTTGATTGACATGTCTCATGAAGGAATTTGAACCTTTCGGGTTACTTTTTGATCTGATCCAACCTTCTCAGAGGTTGTGTACTAAGTTTTTCCAATTCCATTATTTCCACTACTTGTAAGATTTCTTGATCATCTTGAACTTCATTAATCTCAATGACAACACCCATTCTATCTAATAGAACTTTTTTTCCAAAAAATGGGCGTTCCTCGAGATAAATACGTTTTGTTCTAGGGGATCATAGAAGTAATAGCCTATAAACTTTTTGAGTATCCCACAAATTTGCACAAAGTGGATCTACTATCTAATTTATTCCCCATGGTACGTCTTGCGTAAATAGGTGATCCTTAAACCTTTAGATAATGGTAAGAAGGTGCTTTGCCATGCTGTATCTCATATGGTGTTTTTGGCATTGACTTTGAAGGTACTACATTTAGCAACTTCGCAGTTGTTTCTAAGGCATATCCCCAAAAGGATATGGGTAGATTAGAAAAACTCATCATAGAATGTACCATGTCTAACAAGGTATGATTTCTTCTCTCAACTACTCCATTAAGTTGGGGTGTGTCGGGTGGTGTCCATTGAAGAAAAATCCCATTTTCTTTAAGATAATTCAAGAACTCGGCACTTAAGTATTCTTCCTTTTGATCCAATTAAAAGGAATAAATACTAAGTCCTTTCTACTTTTCTACTTTATTCTTATATGCTTTAAACTTTTCAAAGGTCTTAGACTTGTACTTCATAAGATACAATTGTTAGAACCGATGATGGTCATTAGTAAAAGTGATGAAGTAAGAATAGCCACTTCTCTCCCTAACTCTTAGTGGTCCACAAACATCCATATAGATCAAATCCAAAAGACTTGTGGATTTCTCTATTTATCCTACAAATAGAGCCTTGGTTATTTTTTCCTTTAAACAAGATTCACAAGTGGGAAGATCTTCAATGCCACTAACTTTTAGTGCTTTAAGAGCTTCAAATTTATGTATCCTATTCTAAGAGATATAGCCAAGTCTTGCATGCCATAGAATAGCATCTTCTTAGATATCTAGCTTTCCTTTATTTATTTAAGCATGCATTAGAGGATTGGAAAAATCAAGTATGTATAATCTATTAACTAATATGTCTTGTGTAATTAAGGAACCATTCCTTAATACTTTCAACTTCCCATTTGAAATTGAAAAATAATATCCTTCGTTATCCAAAATAGGAATTGAAATAATGTTCTTAACAAGATTAGGCACATAGTAAATTGGATAAAGAACAATACAAGAATTTCTTAAGTTTAGTGTTACTATGTCTTAAACCTTAGTTGCAACTTTTGCTCCATTTCCAAGGTGGAGAATCATATCCCCTTCATGTAGACTCCTTCTTTTTTCCATCCCCTATAAGGAATTACAGAGATGAGAACTACATGTGGTATTAAATAACCATAATAAAGAATTAGTCGTCAAATGCACCTCAAAGAAAAATATACCCTTCTCAAGAGTAGCTAGGTAGCCTTAATTTCTTTTCCAATGACCCTTTTCACCATAAGGGAAATAATGTTCATCGATTTTAGCCTTTTTCTTAACTCTTCTAAAACTCTTCTGGGTTGCTTTCTTTTTGAGAAAGAACTCTTCTTCCTCTTACCTCCCTTTCTAGGGCCCTTAAAACCCTTCAACTTGGAGGAAAATGTCATCATAAGAGGTTTTTCTTTCTTCATCATCGCCTCTGTGATCACTAACATGCTCACCAATTCATTGATTATAATTGTTTGCTTGGACATATTAAGTTCACAACAAATTGTTCGAATGAAGGTGGCAACAACTAAAGGATCAAATCTATGTAAAGGTCATTATCTATGATTATGTCAAGTTGTCCAAGCTTTTCAATTAGTCTAATTATCTTTAGCCAATGATCATGGACACTTATGCCTTCACTCATCCTTATCTTAAAGAGCTTCTTAGATAAAGCGAGCCTTTCATTTCATATTTGAACACCATAAAATGCTTGTAGGTATGTGTAGATCTTAGAAGCATGTTTCATGTGCTCATAAGTCTTTTGGAGCTCATTAGTC